>CM067072.1:29960758-30048258 GCA_033980235.1 Diadema setosum | reverse complement strand
ACAAACTCATGACAAAATGTTTACAACTGTAACTGTCATGATTATTATTAGCAATAAAGAGCAGTCACGCAATTCGCTTGTTGTGGAATTTTTACCACCAGCAACATTCTACACTATTGTCGTTAAAACCAATGAGGTAAACATCAAGGCTTAAGGAGTTAGTGGACACCGCGCACCAAATAATCAAAATGATATCTTAAACTAAAGCAAATTGCAACTGCTTGCTGTGTGTTATCCTTCTGAATATCAGATGACAGAAAGGACGTTCCATTTTTATCGTGGTCAGTGGTTTCGTTTATCCTGTTTTTCCTTAACAGCAGTGTCCATGTTATAAGCCATTGCGCTTGTGTGCGAGTGTATTCGAGTATGATTATGGTATATGGCGTTTGAAACTGAACTATAAAGTACTCTATATGCGTGTGTGCATGGAACTATACATGTACTAGCTCCATGGTGTGTATATCAATCCCCGTGTGTGTGTGTGTGTGTGTGTGTGTGTGTGTGTGTGTGTGTGTGTGTGTGTGCGTGTGTGTAAGTTTGTTGTACAGCGATGAACTTCATTTGCTCCTACACTTTTAGAGATGCTCGATAGAATCAACTGTCGCGAAAAATGATAACCATCAGCGAGCGATCTATTACTGAAATGGACATTTTAGCAAAATATGAATCCGACTTCAGAGCACTTGCTAACTTATGGCGACCATAACTGAGGGGGGGGGGGGGGGGCTTCCAAAGATGATCAAACACACTTTTCATGGGTTATGCAATGAGCCAAGTGCGTTGCTATTTCAGTGCATAAATTATCTTTTGTTAGGCATACTTGGAGCCCCAACCAAAACGAATTGGTCTTTATTTCAGGACCTGTTTTGGAAGTTCCATGAATATCTGTCACAGTATCAAATTTCCCTCATGTAATATTTCTGTACATTTTAATCAATAAACCTCAACGCACTGATAATGGCTACATGTCGTCACACTTGACTTTAGTTTGTTAGCAAGCTATGATTATACAGGTTAGCAAGTTATACATGGTGTCGGTCAGCCAAATACCTATCATGAAAGGAGAACCGTAAATGCAGGGTGGCGTTAAGTATGGGGTTGCATCCACTATGGGTGAAGTGTACACAGGTCGTGTGAATTTTGTTTAGCGGTTAAAATAGGTGCCAGAAATAGTTTGGGTCTATGAATTCCAGTGTGCGGAGGTCAGTCAGCTGTAAATCACCGCATTTCAGCGGAACCTAATTGGCTTGCTAGAAGTTTTCCACAGACTTATATGGGAGTACGACAAATATTTTCAAAACTAGTCAGAAATATTTCACATTGCATTATTCAGTTACATTCCTTCATAATACCATTGATCACTCATCCGATTATATATATATACATTTCAGTTAAAACATGTCATATTCGTCTATCTTTTTATCAATGTATTTATACAGAGTTATTTTTTATCTATCGAACATCCTACCCTCTGTGTGTATACTAAATTACAATCATGCATGATTCCATGAAATCTCATCTACTGACGATGCTTGATATTAGTAACACACTCAGTCTGTCGAAGGTCGATGGATGTCGGCCGCAGGCCACCACCGCTAAACAAGTAAGTTGTGAGATTTTTGGTTTAAATTTTCGTTCCATCATACACTCAGTCTGTATTTTGACTTTGATTTAGAAAAAACCTCGAAATGAAAAGACCTGCTGCGCGTACTTCTAACAACATGAACAAGATGTGGGTCTCCGTGGATAGATGTCAAAAATTCCTCGATAAAACTTGAAACATCCAAACATAATAAAAAAATCATGATCACGAATCGAAGGTAGTAATATCCTGTTATGAAAGTGTGTCAGATTTCACTCAATAGCACTGATAAAAAAACAATAACAGCAACGCCTAACCACAAACAACAAACACTAGCTATCCGGTCCTACACAACTATAGAGATCGCCACGGGGAGATCCATCGGGTGCTCAATGGGTTAAGCATGAGACGCCACCTGTAACTACGACATGTCCGACTCACAACTCTTCTTCTTGGAATTTTAGGGCCTGAATATACTTTCTTTTCAACACACACACACGCATGCACACGGGATAGATACTACCCCCCCCCCCCCACACACACACACTTGTACACACACAGGTATAATTCACTATATACACGTATACATGCCTGCTCTGTAGTCAAAGTAATACAACCTAGTGTATGTGAACATTCACACACACGTAGGCACACACGCACACGGCTTGAACCGGAAGGGAGTAATTTTTGGAAGGAAAACGTGTCAATGTCAATGAACGCGGTGATATTGCGGCAGCTGTATTTCGCTGAATATTTTTTAAAGCTGTAACTATACATTAAACATCCTTTCACGGTACTTTCCCCTCTTGAATCCGTCAACTTATGACAAGTGATGAAAGTGCGGGGAGTTGCCAATATTCGCAATTGAGGCATAGAAATGGTTTTTGAAAGTAGCAATGGCAGTGGAGTAGCACAACACACTCAGGCAGCCTATACAGTCGACTACCCAAATGAGAACAATCACTTTCACTACCACCAGAAGGAATGCGTATACCGTGACTACATACTGCTCCTTTAGAACAACTTTGGTTGGGGGTGGGGCTTAGGGATGAGGAAAGATGACTTACGTGTATATCTTGCAACACTTCTTCACATGATTCATTCAAGCTCCGCGTAACCATTTTGAGTGCGAGCCTATAATAGTCTAAGGCCTGATACTTCTTTTTAAGGAGGGGGGGGGGGAGGGATGCACTCGATTAGTGATGAGCATCCTGGACCCGTTAACCCCCTCAGAGTCTCTGACTCAAAACTTCCACTGCTATAGCTCATCCTTGTCTCGCATTTGGCTGTGATTGGGTTTAACTGCTGTCTCAGCAAAGTCGTCGGTCCCACAAATATAAAACGGGGTAAGAAGACATGCAGCGATGTCTGATCATGCTTACGATAACAATCCCATATCCATCAACCCCCATCCTCCCCCTTTCTTCTTATGTGATGGCTAGGATGATATGGGGCTCTGGTTTCAACTTGTCGATGTGTTCGTTACAATAGTAATAGGGGTAAAGCCAGGGGCAACATTTCTTGCAGTAGTATCATACACGTTCTTTCGCGACAGAGCGAGCATGACGTATGGTATTATGAAAAGCTATGAGCCGCATGGAGTTTGTGAATGCAGTTAGTCCATTACAGCAAATCGACGCTGACATAGTCATGGTGCATTACGGAGATATCTTCACTGACATACATACATACATACATACAGACAGACAGACACGTAGAAACAAACCCCCATACGCAGACACATGCACTAAACCCTCACACAATTATATAGAATAGCTATATCTTCAAAAACACACGCAGACACAGAGTTGATGACGCATTATGATGTACTGAGGTAACATGAAGCATTAATCCCCATCTATCGCCATCCCTTCCCCATTCTCTTTCTCTCACTTTGCCTCTATTAATTTTGTAAACCCCCCTCCTATTCAAAACATGAAAACTTCAACAAAATTAATACCAATGCCAAAGCATCAGAAACGCGTATTTCATACTTTCGTTTAGACTAAATCCCCATTGAGCGATGGCGATTTGAACATGTCCCCTCCCCTCCCTTTCCTTCTTTCTTTCTTTTTTGTTCTTTCTTTCTTTTTGTTCTCTCTCATCTCCAGCCTGCCTGGGACAACATCATACAGTGCAAATGTTATTTAATGACCATGTATATTGTAAATGTAGTGATGAATAAATTCAAAACACTGTTTAACATTGCTGTGGCTTCATCGTATTATCGTCGAACTTTGTTGACTGGTTTTTATAGTGGTCTTCAAAATGGCTGAACCCCCCAGCAAAACTTATCCTATCCCGACAAGAGGTCTTTAGAACTCATATTTCCCCGTCAAAGTATCTATGAACAAACATCACCATCCTTTTCATACCCATTCATGTTGTTTACTGTAGTATTTTACTTGCTGAAAATATTCAAATAGTATGGTGTATTTTACTTAGTGAAAGTATTTCGACGGTCGTTATAAACTGCAGCGTTTTCATAGCTTCGATTTTAAATACTTATAGAAACACCGAAAGCATGGTAAAATTATGTATAGGACCATACGGCTGAGGTCTTTTTTTTTTCTTTTGAACTGGGAACATGGTTGATTGCATTTAACTGGGTGAGCAATATTCTCAGCTTTGATAAATTTGTGTCTCTGTGTTCTCATTTCAGTCCCCCTCTTTTTCTTTTTTTTTTTTTTTTTTTTTTTTTTGCTGATTCTCTTCCTATGCTAAGGCCTATATCTACTGCAGACAGTCGTGTTACTGCTGAATCCGGCATAAAGCTGTTGTCAGCAATCATGAAGATTACCAATCTGAAGTGGTCTGCTGCAATGTGGTCCATTGCGTTATTACATGTGTCATTCTACGCTTAATCTAATCTTATTCGGCTTATCCAATTTACAGGACGATCAGTCCGTGAATGGCGATACAAAGATGGAAACAGTTCTTACTAATGCTAAATCTATCATTGTAGGTCTCGGAGCCTTAAGAATAATGGATCAGTGATTGTTCGCGTATTTCTCTGATACGGACAGAACTAGAGTATGTAAGGTCGTTGACACAATGCCTCATGTTGGAATCGAAAGATGTATAATATATGATTCGTGAAAGGAAAAAAAAAAACCTAAATACATGGTAGCCTGGCGAGCATTGGATTCCACTGAAGTGTACGAGTGAGGGACAAGAAAAAAAAACAACGATTATATCGCTTCATACTTAACGCGCACATCCTTTTCACAGATATATAAAAGTAAATCGATGGCTCGGTGCTATAATAGTCTGTCGTACCCATTGTGTGTAACAGCCCGTCGTATCCATTGTGCTCAGTAGTGAACGACCTTACAGGCGGATGAATGGCATTGCTCTATTATTGACAGAGAAGTCAATTACCTTTTCACAGCGGACCAACGTCGGAATGTATACCCTGGGACTGAATAGAATGTCTCGCAGACAGTCACAGTTAAGTAAAGGCAGTCTCTATTGCCTGCTGATTTCGAATCAAATCTTTTTGGAATGAGCTCAGAACATCAAAATGATTATGTTAATACACTCATTCCTTTTTCCAAGAATGATACACTTTGTAAAAACGCATGATTCATTTCCACATTTTTTTTTCTGCGATTTTGACACTCTTTGCAGTTCGCACGTCATCACAAGATGTGAACATGGCTTTACGTCATAACACATCATTGCGCCAAAGTCAAAGATCTATCCTTCCTTAAGGCATTCGGCATATCGTATACATCCATAATTGTATATAATCCAGAATTGATGGAAAACTAGATGCAAACAATAATATTGACCTACGGCACGTCGAAGTAGCAGCAAACTGCATAATAATGGCGGGTGTCTGTTAACAGAACGGGTATAAAATTATACGCAGGGAAAAAGGTAGGGTGGGGTTGGCTGCTATGGAGTATAATATGAGAGGGCTTAACAATGTCTGTCAAGGGCATGCTAACATACGCGTAGTAGGTGAGGGGGATGTTATCTATACTTTGGGGGATAATGTCGTGCCATGGGATTACTCCTCGTTATGCCTCATGGACTGCGGAGACGCTTGTCGTCACGGTTCGCACGATCTCTGAGCCACACGATGACGGACGGACAGCCGCGCGCGTCATAACATCACTTGACGACTGTTGCAACAGTCTTGAGACTGCCTGCATGACGAGGACACAGTTCGTATAAGGTTCAGGCTATGTAGAGTGGTAAAGGTTGTCGCGGAATTTATGCATGCAATCTTCATGTCCATAAGCCCCAACCCTTCAACCAATAAAACAGTAATTTTCTCCACATTTTGACGTTTATGATTCTCTATCTATCTATCTATCTATCTATCTATCTATCTATCTATCTATCTATTCTATCTATCTATCTATCATCTATCTGGCTATCCAGTCTATCATCAATCAATCAATCAATCAATCAATCAATCAATCAATTATCTATCTACTATCTATCTATCTATCTATCTATCTATCTATCTATCTATCTATCTATCTATCATCTATCTGTCTATCCATCTATCATCAATCAATCAATCAGTCAGTCAATCAATCAATCAATCAATCAATCAATCAATCAATTAATCAATCAATCTATCTATCTATCTATCTATCTATCTATCTTTTATCTCGATTATATCTATCTATCTACAGGTATACACAGAAATAGATTTATGTATCAAGAACTATGCATGTGATATAATCCTAAACTGGCATTTAAACACTGCATTCAGTCAACTCATGCATTTTCTTGGGCAGTAAAGATAGTTTTAATGTCATCTTAGGTTTTCATCACATGTTCATAATTTATGTAATACATTATACATACACAGTCATGAAAAAGAAATGTACTAGTATAGTGCGAATAACATCAGGGGTCTTGAAATGTAATTGTGTATATTTTGGGACTATCGGAAGTATACGCCTCATTAACCTCGGCATCGGTGTTCCGAAAGACACAAGAGGGTGATATGAAGGTCATAATATAAATGCTACACGTTCCAACACCTCGCACGATGCTCAAACTTTACTTACAAACGACATATATAATATATATATTTTATCAAGAGGAAAAGGCAGGGAGATTTTCGCACATAAACTATTGGGCACGGTCTAATCTGCATTTTGCCTTCCGTCGCTGCATTCTGTGTCCCACTTTACCGGGCTGCAGCCAGTATCGGATGACAACAAGGCGACCTTCTTAATCGGGGAAGCTGCCTCAAACTGCAACGAAAGGCTATTTCTTCTCAAGGGTTGCATCTCCTTTCGTTCGTACATACATAAGTGTGAAGACCTAAGGACCTCACCCCTTGAAATGTGTCGCAGGAGTTATGGTTAGCATGGGGGAATATTGTAGAAATATATGGCAGGGATATTATGAGATGATGCGACACACCCTATTCTGATACGCTTTAGCTCTTTCTGGGGCAAAGCGGAGGCAGGGTTGGTGCAAATATCTACAATCTTTCGGCAGACTTGAGTTTCATATTGACCATAAGCTTTACTTCCCTCAATATTGTTTCCTCTAGTATTATGTGTGTATGTCCCTTAAAAGTGTCCCTTCGTTTCCGTTTGTCCGTTTGTCTTGTCTCTCTCCGTCCCAGCACACGATAAATATCGCTTTCCAACTTATCGCGCCTATAGCTGTACATCATACGGAGAGATTATTTTCAAGAGATAATAATATTCCACGCGGGCGATAAATTTGAGTTTCATCTATGGCAATCATCCAGGGCAGATATACATACGTTCAATTATTGAACCTGAGGAGATTGGCTTGTGTGCATCTTTCTATTGTCCGAGAGCTCTCACGAAATAACTCACCACTTTCGATGGCCGAGCTATATTTAGGTCTGGCGGAAATGCACACACGGGACGAGCAGAAATGCGACCCTGGAACTTCCGTAAGTAATCCTAGAATGGTAGTTTTGTTTCTCTTTAAAGCGAAAAATCAGCGACGCAGTTTGGGTCGGATGAATATCAGCTTTATTTCATAAGGACACACAAAAAAGAAAAGATATCTATACATTATGGAAACTGAGTTTAAGGTCACCATTTTCCTGCTCATAGTATTCGTCCAGCGTATAATATACACTAACTTGTTCTCAAGATACTGTAGTCTTCGCTATGTGTGCGAGTGTGTATCGTTGCCTGTACATGTATTGGCATTGAGTGCAGAAAACTTTTCACATGTGCAATATGCAGGAGGTCAGGGCTATCTTTTTCACTGTATGACGACTTGTGATACATTTCATTTTGTGCGCCGTGCTTTAATAATGCCGGAAAAAAAGAATGGTATACGGGATGTGCAAATAGTTATTAGCGTTTTGTGTAGACTAGGGTCAAAAAAATGAATAATATAGTGCTCAATGGGCATAAAGAGAATCCACAGGATAAGGTTTTGTAACTGTCGACATTGCTGTCTTTCGCCCTCTGAAAAAAAAAAATCAACTTGTTTATTCACATTCCGCCATATTCAGCAAGGTATAGTAGGACCTATTAAATGTAGAATGACTACTAATATAAATGGGTAGCAGAGTGACAACGTAGCATGACATCAGGATACGACGTCAAAGTGCGTAATGTATATATACACACACACACCTAGACAGATATTAAAATACAACTGCATATATATTATATGGGTGTTTGTGTGTGTGCAGTTTTTTTTGTGTGTGTATTTAATATACACATCAAATATTGTTGTAACTTATATATGCACATATTACACACAGGGCCATATACTATATGGTAGGATACAAAGGTGAAATTATTATCATACAATGATTTTTGTTTTCTGGACCACGCATTTTTTTTTTTTTTTTTTTGACGTGGCACTACACATATACGATACACCAAATAGAATACAACTTCTAATTATACGTATAGTGTATTTTTAATGCCATGTCATTAAACAATACATGACCCAGATTACACAGATCACTGTATAATATTTCGTCTTTTTGTTTCCCATCGTAACCGAGTACCATTGCCCTCATACCACTTTGGCTGGTTTTGATTTCGAGTAAAATGTTTCTCTCTCATGACATACGTTTTTCCGGGACACCCTGACTACATTTCTACACGAGATAGCGCCCTCACCCCTTTTCTTTTCCCTCCCTCCCCCTCCGTCCCCCTCCCTCCCCCTCTGCCCTCTCTCCCCCACTATCTTCTCGTTGCGAGGTATGTCAATTAAAAAGTGTATAGAGCACTCCAAAAGAGGTTGACAAAAATGTATATATCACTACGGAAATCAACTAAAAAAGAACAAAAAAGTTAGTATTATAATGACCACCACTATCGCTTGTCCTCGTCCGGTCAATGAAGACACATATATATTCCGTGTATATACTTTCGCACATGTACATATCGAATATACTCCTCACTTTCCCACTTCACATGCGCTGTCTGTAATGAAGGCAGGCACCGGAATTGATGCGGAAATTAAGGGTCAGGAGTTGGAATTGCTCAGCTATATAGACTGGAAGCATCACTTTCTAGGAACCGTGAAATACTTCTACAAACTCTACCATCTTGTCAATACGACGTGACTACAAGCATCGCACACTACTCCATCCTTAAACGTATACATAAATTATGTACATCTTCTGAAGATCACTTCTTTGAAATAATCCCATTATACTCGACAATTACGTACGAAGGACAGATGAATCCTTTGATAACGATCAAGTTCACCGAATTTGAGAATGCGAAATTTGAAGTCACGGAAATTCTTTGAAACATCATTCAATGTAAATGGTAGCTTACGCGTATACAGGCCATATCCATAATTCGTGAATATTATCAAAGAAACACTACGGAATGTTTGCCTCTTACTTCTGTCGGGAGACTCCTGATAATAAATGAGCTCGACTCGAGATAATAGCCGCCATAATCAACTCGAATTATTCTGACGTCCATCCAAGATAGGATGCAGTACTTGAAAAATTAAAAAGAGTTACGATATGGAATATAGATATCTTCAGTAATTCAAAGTCACACAGTGGTGTCAAACACATACACACACTACACACACACACACACACACAGTACGTCACGCGATCATGCGGAAGTCTTTATGATACACAAAACGGTGTACATGTATTGGGTCTTGGGAAGAACAAGACTCCAGCCATAGTTTTGTACGCTGTTCCGGGTTGTCAGTGTTGAAAAATGATACACGAACGTATACATGAAATCATTTGAACACAAGATGGTAGTGATCATATTACGTAAGGGGTGTAAGATTTCGAGTTTCTATGTCAGGGGAAGATAGCACCACCGATATCAAAACTCGATATACTTGCTTACATGCAAACAGTACTGCCCTCACAAGAGACCGGTTTACTTATGTTTTCCATGATGACCCAATTTCAGTAACTAACTGCTTAAATTACACCTTCTGTGTACAATGATTTCATTTTCATTTATACAAATTAATGCCATGATGACCCAATTTCAGTAACTAACTGCTTAAATTACACCTTTCGTGTACAATGATTTCATTTTCATGTTTACAAACATAAAATTAGAAAAAAAAAGTTAACGGAGATAAAGCAAGATGGGTTTTCATTATACATAACGCTAAAATAGCAAAATCTCGCTATAGAAAGCTCGAATCATAGCTGTTCCATTAACCATTCTCGGTATAACAAGGTGATTTTTTTTTTTCTGGCCCCGAAGAGCTTGTACTGTAATCATGTCAGAAAATCATTTTAGGGTCCTGGCAGTCAACGAAATGGAGCCAGTGTGGCAGCTTATTTGTCTATATGGCTTGACATGTCATAATAATCTACCAAAATCCCCGTCACTTCTTTGAATAAAAGGAGTTGGTTCAAAGAAGAACATAGCAACGTTTCGCTCAATACAAGGATGGCGTCGTTTTGAGAGAAAGTTTGAGCCGAACCAACAGTTAGTGTTGTGGGACTCATAATATTAAGTTTTTGCGATTTTCTTAAAACAAAATATGACTAGAAGTCGATGCAGTGACTTTTCTACGCATCAACCAGAATTAGAGCTACAATTTTGATTTTGTGAGAATATACATAAATATACGAACGGTCCACCTCTATTGCAAGCGATGGTTAAGCAAGACGCAATGAATTCAGTGTCAAACCGTTGGTAGAGTGTCTTTAAATAACAATATACATGAATAGTATGTACAAAAAAGTGTACATGAAGTAGATTATTTTACAGAAGTAGAGTAGTAAGTAGCGCGTAGTGTGAAATGAAAATGTAAATTTTGTGAGTGTGATGCTAGCTGGGCTTTAACATCGCTGTGGTACGTGCCACAATGACTGAGGCTTCGACAGAAAAGATCTTCAGAAAACTTAATGTGAGTATTCATTGTACGAGAAATTAATACTTAGTATTCTGTGCATACATTTAAAGTGAAAAACAAACAAACGAACAAAGTCTTGCTACATGAATACATGTTTACCCTCGATGGCCCTTTATAAGGAAAGAGTTCCTTATGTCCCCCCCCCCCCCACTAATTTGCACAAAATAAATAAATAACTATTTTTTTGTACTAATAATAAACTAAATAAAGGTTATGCCCTTTATGGGAAGACTTCCTTTTGAGACAGCCACCCATTGTACGCGGGACCCCTGTGATTAGGGTTAGTGTTAGGGTCAGTATTAGGGTTAGGGTTGGGGGGGGGGACATAAGGAACTCTTTCCCTTTATAATTATCTTATATGCACATTATCATGTGCGTGAACACAATTCGTCAAAACGCACATGCAAAACTCACACACACGCAGAAGCACTGCATGAGAGGCTCACGCAACACAGAATAAATGGTATAATGCAAGCATAGTATATCGGCTGCAAAGTCATTTCTAAAATGAAGAACTCATATCCTCCGCACTTAGGGTCAAGAGATATTTCCTCTCTTCTTCTCTTTCCTTCATTATCTTTGTTTATCTAGGCCTAAAGTCCGATACAAATGTTTGCTTCAAGAGAACACCCGGTGGAATAGTTGTGAAATTTTTGCATAAAATAATTACAAAGTAACTGGCTTGAACGTAGCGTTCACAAAAGCTGATAATTTTTTATCTATTAAAAAGGACCTCCCACCTGCAACACAAACGAACCAGGACTCATTTCGTGTTCAGGAGTATATATGCATTTAACACATAATGCAGAGTTCGATCACCCGGATGGATTTTGGACACATAACAGGTGCATATTAAAGTTGTTTTATGAACCAGTTCGTACTTCCACTTGCGCACGAGCAGAAAAGGGGTCATTCGTATACCAACAGGCACGTTGGTTTTTATATACACTGAGATAAGCATCTGTGATATAATGACTATTCATGCAATCCTTTTAAATGGTGCGTGCCAACACATTCACCTGGATGGCAAGCCTGGTATACATATTTGTAATTGTTCATATTGATACGCACAGTGTATATGAAGAAATGGCAGTACATTCAATGCAAAATAATGAAATGGATACTCATTAGGCGTTAATTATCATTCTGGTAACCTGGTCGACGAAATTTTTGTTGTTGTTATTGTTGTTTGAACATGAATCCATGAACTATTAATCCGGTCGGGCAATAAGCCAGTTCGTAATTAGCTCATGTACACATTGGTACAATAATTTGACCTTTCATTTTTCTCAGTTGGTTAGGCACTTCACTCGTTTTCAAAGCGGCATAATGCATAATCTTGCCCGACGTAACAATTTATGGGGAATTCATGTTCAAACAAAGGAACTACCTTTCACCTGTATTCATCTATGTTGTCGGGCCTCTGGAAAGACAATAGTGTTGTAATGCTCTCCCACTTTCAGCAAAGCTTCCACTGCATGTCAAACTTGAATACCTTGACTATGTCGCTTTAAAAAAACGAGGGAAGTGCCTAATCAACTGAGATATAAAAAAAAGGAGAGGTCTTTTTGTACCCATGTGCTCATGAGTGGATTTTTGAGTGTTTGTTTCTTGGGTATATTGTGAATTATTATTTCCTTCAAAAACATAATTTGCCAATTTGCCAGACGAGGGTGTCAGTACATTGGGACGCCATTCGAGCACTTTGCTAGGGAGCCCCTCCCCCGCCCACCCCTACAAAATGCCTCGAGTACCGAGTGCGGGTTCTAGTACGCTCGTATCTGTCGCACACCACATGGCCGAGTCATTCATGTTCAGTTAATCATGTCAAGGTCTAGGTCACATGACTCTAGTAGTCTGTGCAAACAGACCGTTTTTTTCTCCTTCCATGAAAAAGGTCTCATCTGAAATTTTCATTCACAACAACCTAGTCAACCGTCCCCTTATTTTATCGTCATGGACTGACAGTAATACATTTTTTCAAACTATTTCATGAAGGGTGTCGACAAGCTGTATGATGGAATTGAGTCGCCTTGTTAGGTAAGTTGTGAGGAGTTCTGAGACTAGGCAGTAATGTGTCGTCGGAACATTAATGATACCTCTGCAGATAGCGTTCAAAGCGCTGCGACTTCATGTCATTCTACAAACGGAAATGAAATTCCCGCGCGAAGTAGCCGGGATAGCCGAGTTTGGTTTGGCTGATCGCGCTGGCGAAATTACTCTCTCTAGCATTTAAGGTAGAGTAGTCGGCTTCGGGTTCTAGTGTGGAGCAAGCGACATTTGGATTTCCCTCTTCGAGAAAATATAAGAGCAACATGGAAAGAGCAGAAAATGTTAGACTTACTGTGTTTGTCCCATTGGGCCACGTGAACCGAGCCCTTCCCTTTGGACATGTCGCCCGACTGGTCCCGGGTAAATCGTAGACGAATCTGCGGGGTGGAAAACAGAAATAATAGGGTGCTATCCAACTTATGAATCACTTAATGAGGAAGGAGGCACATCATATCACGGACGTCGGGACAGCGAGCTGAAGCAAAGAAGTCGGGTCCGAGATAAAAATTGATGGCTTGTACAGATAGTGGAGCAATCGTCCCGCAAGGAAGAGCTAATAGCCAAACGCTGGTAGCACGGAGGGTAAGACAAGAAATGGTTGGTAGATATAGGAAGCGCCGATGGTTTGTGTATATATCCTAGATATCAACCCAGAGGCCCAGTTGGAAGGTGGTGTGAAATTCCAATCAGGGCAACAACAGAGCAGCAGAAGTCAGGGTGATCCAGCTGTCGGGGACGTTCCTCGATTCGTCGTCTTCCAGATGTGGGCCAAATCCCGCCGTGAATGAACATACCGAAGTGCTACCTGCGGATCGACGGGTGTCTGTCGGCCTACCGATGGCGTCAGAAACTCCTGTCGCTTCCCATTGTCCGCACGGCTTCAATCAGAGACAGCACAAAAGGGGGGGACATCTGACAAGAAACTTCGTATCACTAACATCAACAAAACCTCAAGGGGACATTTCCTTTTCTCCGCGAGACTATTGAAAGCGTTAAAAGAAAGAAAGAGGGGAAAAAAGTGTAAGAAGGTAGATTGAAAGTTATACAAACCATGGTGTATCTGCATAAGAATGGCCCGACAGATAGCGACGGCAAATGGAACGCGTACTGAATCCTCGGAGCTTCGCACAGCGATTACCCTGCGAACTATTCAACCATGGTAACACTTCATTGGCTGGCTGGCCGCTTTCAGCGGGTGAAGAGAAGTTTTTTCCCCTCGATATCGCCCATTCATAGGGTCTCCGTAAAACGCGTGTATGAAGATCAGTAGAGCATGCTATCAAAGCGACAAAATCCTTAGCTGCTCGATTTATTTCGAAGCGCCATCTACTACGGGCTGCTAGAGAAACATAAATTCTACGTCTGTTTATCTACTTTTCGCCTATTCTCTTCTTAATTTACGCAGTCATTACAGGTGACTATTGAGTTAACATAAGGTCAACAAGAGAAGTGGTTCAGCCCTGCGTTTTTTTGTTTGTTTTTGCTTTTGTTTTGTCAGCGCTTGACATTGTTCAATCCACATCGCACATACAAGAAGATATGCATGGAGATAGATAGGTAGATAGATAGATAGATAGATAGACAGACAGATAGATAGATAGATAAATAGATAGATACATAGATAGATAGAATATAGATAGATAGACATAGATAGATAGATAGATAGATAGACAGACAGACAGATAGATAGATAAACAGACATAGAGAAAGAATCATGTCCTTCACGACGTCTATAAATAACGAAGATTAATCTTGAAACAATTTGGCTTGCCAGAGTCACATCCACGACAAACGCAATTTGTTTCCAATCAAAATGTCGAGGAAAGGGGTAACGCGTGTATAGTGTGTAATTATTTTCAAATAGTTTATTCTCTCCAGCGCTATACTTACACGTATCTAATATATTCAGCGTTACTTACACCTCTCTATGATTATGTATATCTATCTTTTATCTTTTCTTCTTTTATTATCTCTCCTCTTATCTCTTTTCCACAAACACACAAACCCCGACATACACATTATGTATGCACAAATCCTATTCTGGGTGAAATTTGTACAATGTGACTTATGCATGCCACACTAACAGAAAACAAACAAACAAAAACAAAAACGACCCAGCACATAATCCATGTTAATGATATATTCCAAGACACTATTTTGATCATAATCTTTTCATCGTTTGTGCATTGCAGATGTATATTTCAAATATTTTCATCATATCTTTTTACCTCAAAACGGTGAGGTGTTTCTTGTCTTTTACTTTACTTGTAAACATGTTGTTGAATTTATTTATTCCCATGCTTGTAAAGATTTCGGACCCCCCCCCCAACTAAAACTTTGATTAATAATAAGGTCAAAGTATGTTGAGGAAAGAATGACATACATTTAGTATTGTGTGCAGTAAGCACATCAAACATACTTCTTCTTTTTTTTTTTTTTGAATACATGCAAGAGAAACTTTTTATAAAACAGATAACACATTGAACACCATAATAGTGAAGATAACAGTGAAGATTTCCACCTGGAAATCTGGAGAGCAATTGAATCCCCCATTTATCGGTTGGTAATCACTTTGCATACCTGTCAGCATTGCTATAAGGATAATGATGTTAAATCGGTAAGACAATTTCGGGGGGGGGGGGGATGGGGGGGTGGGGGGGGGGGGGGTAAAGCAAGGATGCCTTCAGCGTCTTGTAGAGCATGATTGGTCAGATCGAGGAGGTCATACCTCCTTGGTCAGATTAAACCTGACAGGGAGGGTGTGTGTCGAGAGCAATTGAAAATATGTTCTTCACCCACTTTGTCAGCAATAAATCATGAAACACCTGACATAGAAGAATGACCTTTGTGAAGCCAACCATTTTTTTTTTCTACAGAGTGTGCATGTTTAATAGTTAAACCTCTAGATTGATAACGATGCTAATGATGATGATGATGATGATGATGATAATAATAATAATAATTATTATTATTATAATAATGATAACAATAATGATAATAATAATAATAATAACAATGATAATAATAATAACAACAATGATAATAATAATAACAACAATAATGATAATAATAATAATAATAATAATAATAATAATAATAATAATAATAATAATAATAATAATAATAATGACGGCTTTGTATGGCGCACAGGTCCACCTTTACAAGTGTATTTCTATAAAAAAAAATATAAAAAAAACACGTTAAACTTGAATGTATAGGTGATCCCCTCGGTCAATTTTCTTGACACTTTTGAAAACAATTTTTAGTCTATATATCTTTGCATCTCAGGCCCCTATTTCTTTGTCGAGGTTGAAATCATCTTATTGTACACTGTTGTAATTACTGTCACTCCCTTGCATCTGTTCAGAGGGCCCGCTATTTTATCAGGGAGGTGTGACTCATCTCTCTGATTTTATTAAATCTACTCAATTCTTCTACTTGAGAACATCTCGCTGTGGCTGGGGAAGTCAATCAGGATATCATACCAAAGGAGTCAAATCCTTTCAAAGTACATTCTGAAAGATAAATGATGAAAGAATTAAGAGGCGAACAAAGTCCAGTTGTTAATCATAATTGATGTGTCATACACACACTCCATCACACGTTTATGTCGTCAGTGTTCGACTCTATTGCTTTTCGAAACCTTGGCTGCTTAATCCGTCCTCACGGCATTGTCATCATTTTGTAAAATGTATTTCATAAAAGCTATGATTTCCTTAATTAGCAAGAAAATCAAATTCTGTATCACCAGGTTATCATCATCATCATGACACAGTATCATAATCATCGTCATCATCATCATCGCCTTCGTCGTCTTCCGCATCATCATCATCATCATCATCATCATCATCATCGGCGTCGTCGTCATCCTTCGTCTTCGTCGTCGTGGTCGCCATCGTGTTTATCATAGTCGTCATCACCATCATCATCGGCGTCGTTATAGTCGTTGTCATCGTGGTAATAATCCCCATCATCTTCGTCATCATATACATCATCATCATCGTCACCCTCGACATATTCACGAATTACCTCCTCCTCCTCCTCTCCCCCTTCTCATCCACCTCCTCCTTCAATCCTCCTCCTCCTCCTCCTCCTCCTCCTATACTGTTGCTCACATTTCCCCTCCTCCTCCTACACATTGTTATTACTTTTATCATCACCAACTCCTGTTCAATCTTTTAATCTTCCCCAGCATGCATCGTCCACTGAGAAAAGAGTGAGTAAGGGATTAAAAAAAATCATATTTGATTGTTTACGACGCAGCACTGTTGGATTAATATCTGATGAATACGACTGACTTGTGGTAAACACAGCGCAAAGACAATAAGTTTTCGACATACGATTTGTTCCCTCTCTCAAGACACACGTCTAGCCATAGTCATTTCGAAGTCTCATTTTGATCAAGCGAATATTGTTCTGTGCAACCACTATTTTTTTAGTCGTCTCAAACAATGTTAAAATAAGGTCAAAGAGTATTCGTGCCATTAATTATCCTTGAATTAGTGGCAATGTTATTCAAACTTCATAACTGAAACATGACATCAGATATAAACATAATGAACAGACGTGGAAATGTATAACGAGTGTGCTTGTGTCTCTGTGTGTATGATCATTATTATGAGAACGCATTAGATCTCTTCATTGAGCCATGACTAGTTATTCATGGACCGCTGCCAAAGGAATTTTCCTTTCAGCTTGATGAATATTCAGCGAACTTGAAATTAGGTCAAGGCTTTGTTATCATCATTTTTCTCCCTTCAAATTGATAGGAAAAAAAGAATTAAATCGGGAAGGTTGTAATTGAATACGACGTGTACTTCTAAGTCGGTTAAACTTCCCGTTTTGGCTGCATTTATTAACTTCCTGATTACTAGCCACGATGATTTTGCCAAGCATTACACATATCTGAGGGGTTAGTCATTACGAGTTAGGATGCTCTCCTCCCCCCACCCCCCCCCCCCACAACCCCCAAACCTCACCCCATACAGCTCTTCCCCTGGGCTAGCATGACAGGCAAAGAGACCCACAACAGTTATATCTCTCCCTACAAGGAGGTAAAATAACGGGGGGAACAACATTGTTTTAACACGCTGTCGCGTTACATTATTTTCATGTCATCAGGTGTGGCATTGTGCGTCGGTAGACCCATTCCGACGTAAATATACCTACAAGCATTACAAAGTATAAAACAGTTTTCCCTTCAGATAGTTGATCTATGGTATATCATTAAGTCATCTCTGAGAAATCACCTTAAAAAAAAAAAAAAACAGTCAGTTTACACATAATGGCCCGAATTCACGATGGTGGTACAAATGAAACCATGGTTTAAACCATGGACAAAAACCATGGAGCGCCAAGTGTCGCACGGAATATTTCGCTACGAAATTGGTCATTTCGTCGACAAAATGACGGCTTCGTTAACTAAATTATCATTTCGTGGACGAAATGTTCATTTAGTTAAAAAATGTTGTTATTTCGTTACAAGATAATCATTTCATCGACGAAATGACTGATTTCGTAACGAAATATTCCATGCGACACCTGGCGCTCCATGGTTTTTGTCCATGGTTTAAACCATGGTTTCATTTGTACCACCTTCGTGAATTCGGGCCAATCAGTCTTGCACCAATACTCTCATTAGAATGGAATGCATGTATCTTACCTGAAACTGCCCACCACGTGAGCTCTTGTGTACAGATTTACATCATGATTTGTTCTTGTTTGTTTGCTTATTTATTTGTTTGTTTCTTTTTTTTTTCTTTTGTGAGCTCTTGATGACGTTTCCGGTACATGTCTGTGAGTTTGTTGTGGCAGAATTTGTCCTTTGATAATTATCGTAACTGTATTCAGTGCCTACTGCAGGCATCATGGATGTGGTAATTATCGTGCTATCAAGTAATACTCGTTAGTGCCAACACTGTGGACGTCTTGTCCACCAAACGCCGAAGTGTTTGTACCTTCGATAAAATATCATGTTTTTTGTTTGTTGTTGTTAGTTGGGTGGTGCATATTATGAAGTGCCATAAACTTTATGTTAACCCTCTGCGTAACATATTAATTTCTTTTCATTATACAGCATTTGTGTCAAACATGTGCACATTTTACTCATTGGCACATACGGGTTATTATATTGCTAGTCTGTTTTCCAGCTGTGGTGATTAATAAACTAAACATGTCACCCAAACAAAAAAGGCTGGTGGGGCTTAATTCATATTACATTACATATACATAAAAATCATTCAAATACAACATGGACGGGAAAAATCCATACGTGACTTATAGGGCTCACACCTGCAAATCAAATGGACTGTCCCAGACCCCTTCACAAATTCGTACCAAAGATACCAAAATAAATGAAGAAAAAAATTAATTAAAAATCAATGATGTAGTTTGGCAAAAAAATGAATTGCTGTAGATATTGAGTATGAATTCCTCTACAAACTACATTTTGGTTGGAAGATGAAAGCTTTTCTGATGGAATTTGAGGGGACTATATTTCATTAGGTACGTGTACGGAAAATAGGTGATGTTTTGAGTGACAAGAACTCGTAGTCTGGCAGACCCTTGGACAGAATTTGAGCAGAAGAACCCACCTGGAAATTTGATGGATGAAAGGGTATATCTCACTTATCCAGGTTAGTGAAGACGAAACACCTCATTTCTCCCAGCTATTTTACAGAATTTTTTGAAATTTGAATTTTAACACACGTCTCTATGGGGAATTATTTACCCGTGTGAGCCCTATAGGGCTCACACCTGTAAATAAAATGGACTGTCCCAGACCCCTTCAGAAATTCGTACCAAAGATACCAAAATAAATGAAGAAAAAAAAAATTAATCAAAAATCAATGATGTAGTTCGGCAAAAAAACTGAATAGCTGTAGATATTGTGTATGAATTCCTCTACAAACTGCGTTGTAGTTGGAAGATGAAATCTTTTCTGATGGAATTTGAGGGGACTATATTTCATTGGGTACGTGTACGGAAAATAGGTGATTATTTGAGTGACAAGAACTCGTAGTCTGGCTTTGCGGACCTTTGGACAGAATTTGAGCAGAAGAACCCACCCTGGAAATTTGATGGATGAAAGGGTATATCTCACTTATCCAGGTTAGTGAAGATGAAACACCTCATTTCTCCCAGCTATTTTACAGAATTTTTTGAAATTTGAATTTTAACACACGTCTCTATGGGGAATTATTTACTCGTGTGAGCCCTATAATGATAAAATTTAGACCTCTCATTCATTTTTACGGAAACTGGCCCGCAAGAGGGCGTTCTTATACTTCGCAAAATAGGTCCTCATTTTCAACCGGTGTCGTAACAGTAGCCCATTCCCCAATAGGCCTACATGCGTCATGGCTTACGACAAATCGTTACTATCTAACATGAATGAAGAGAATGAATCCGTATGTCTAACTGAGCATAAAAAGAAGTAATCATAGCTTTAGGGCCCTGCGTACCTAGGGAAAACGCACATCTTCAAGTTTCTGCAAGGTGTTCCGCAAATTTTACCCGTAAAGACAGTAATCCCTTTGTGAGTGGCAAAACCTGATGGGGATGAGGTCGAGGAGGTGGTGCTGTATAGACATGGAAATGTAGAAGTTTAACCTCCACAGGGCTGCTGTCTTGAAATGTCATAGACATAATATACACCCTGTACTTACAAGTTGCAGAGGGGTTAAGAAAGGTTCGACACAGCTCATGGGCGGATCTCTTGCATTGGGAAATGCAGTGTCTTCTTGCAGGTACATGACGAACTTTCAAAGAAAGATGAACATAGGTCGATGTCTCAAGAATCTGAAGAAACTTTTGAATTCAAAGGAACCCTTTGCGTGCCTCGAATGTCGAGTGGCACAAAAATCCCATAGCACTATATGCATTGCTCATAGTATCTAGCGCAGAAAGGGTTAAAAGATGTATTTTGCTTTTGCCGATGTTCAGCAAATGATAACTATCAAGTCAAAGGTGAAATTCAACACTTACTTTTTCTACCTGAGACTCTCGACTTCAAACGATTACGGCTCAGCGTATGTGAGAGTTTGCACAGTAGTTAACATTACCAATCAATTACCACTGTAGGTAATGGGTGAAAATTGACGAGATTAACTGTTATCTCTGATAAATTGCCTGTTTAGGGGCAACCTGAAGATGCTAGAAAAATTCAAACGATGATTTTGTTTCGTCGATCCTCAAGATCATACATAATTGCTGTAAGAGCTGAAATTGAACGAGAGTAAATGTTCAGCAACTGGTTGGCGCGAAAGCTGACAGTGCATATAAACACCATCAGGGTTTTGACCTGGTCATAGCTCCTAACACCAATTGCTGTTTTCTTTTCTTGCCTTTTAAATCTTTTGAGCTTCCGGGAATACGGGATAGAAAGACGCGCTATCTAAGAGGAGTCCCGGCGCTCTGGATCCGAAAGGCGGACCGGACCGCATGCCGAGTAAGGCATTTACGGAGCGCGACCCTGGAAGACGACTGTAACGGCAATGTTCGAAATTCGGGCATGGATTATGGTACTGTCACGCGCGCATTACGCACGGAACTATCATAACAATCAATTCGGGTTCATAATGCGACGTTAAAGGCATACCAAGGGGTTACTGACAACGGGGTAATACTGATGAAACGTGACAAGATGCAGCTATCAAGGCACCAGAGTATATAAAGGCTAACCAGGACTTCCCTTCGTCGCTGTTCTTTCGGTTGGGGGTGGGGATGGGGTGGGCTAGGTACCTTCAATTTGACTTATTGATAATTGACTTGTGTCTTGAGCTTTTACACCACGTTCGAAAACTTAGAAAGCTTAGGAGGCGTCAGTGACTGTGTTTGCTGGAATTAAAGCATACACTGTCACAGCACACATTACTAAGCAAGTTTATGTCTTTTTCTGTTTTGTTATGTGTGTGTGTGTGGGGTGGGGGGTTGGTCTGGAAGCAGTCTCCAAAATGAATGCGAACCCGAAACCTCTGGTATGCGATCTCAGAACTTTCTCCATTATGAAATAGATGCATACCTTTGCTATTGCTGAAAGAGCATTTCTTTGATAGTATTTAACTGACAAAAAAAAAAACAAAACAAAACAAAACACAAAAACATGTTCGGCTTTACAAAAAAAAAAAAACAACAACAACAACATTGTGTCAAATGATGTTGAAAAAAGTTTATAGTTTTCAAATGAAGTGAACTACTGTTATAACGTCAGCCACACAACATGACTTGCACGGTATGTATGGACGCGGTTCGGATCGGTACACTATCAGTAATCGTCAAGTTCACATCCCACTGTCTGCTATCGTCCGTTTGGAGGAGTTTTTCTTTCTTTCTTTTTTTCTTTTTCTCACTATCCCATACACTTCCCGCTCGGGCAGCGTTAGATCTTCCTCCTCCTTTCTTTTCTTTCCTTTTTTATTGTTTCAGTCTAGTGAAATTGACAGCGACATCTGACTAGCCAGGAATTCAAGCTCATGCTTATCAAACTTTGACGAGCGTTGCACATTCGCCGCCGCACCTGTTACCTACCGTGCCACAGTTGACTGTAGAGGGCAAACTACTCTTTCTTTCTGTACCAAATAAAATGATAGCTCTCGTACATTTTACAAAGTGACACACCACTGCGTGTTCAAATTAACTGTTTTACTTGTTTCTCTACAGTGAAAAATATATTCTACACACATACATATTCACACATACACTTCAAAAAAGTATATACATTATATCTACACACATACATATTCACACATACACAATTATATATTCACATGTGCATACAGTATAATATGTGTGTGTGCATATACTTGCACAATATTCTTATTTACCGGTACATGTACTATACAATGAACACACAAAATCACCTTCATCATGATCCATGAGCTCATATCTCAATCTTAAAGGTACTAGCCCACATTTGCAAACCCACGAAAATCAAAACTGCATAAAACAGGTCCAATATGACTTCAAGTTCAAGTTATAATAGTAACATACCTCACCTGTTGCTCTTTGTCTATACCATTCGATAAAAGAGAGAAAATCATCGTTTTAAAATCAATTTTCAAACCGGGTCAACCCGACCCAAAATCGAATTGCGAGCGCTGGCTAGCTACGTACATTAACTTACACATGTATCGCATGCATGTAGTACGCGCGTGGACCGGAGCTAGCGAGCGTTTTTATACGCATGCATACGGTGCATTTTCATTTATTTTTATGAAAGTAATGGACTAATTGGAACGAAATTTTGCACAGGTGTTACTGCAATCATACCCAAACTCCATGCTAACTATGAGACCAATTGCTGCAGGTTTACAAATGTGGGCTAATACCTTTAATGCGACTTTTAAGACACTGTTTGCTCTATCAGAAACAAGAACGAATTTGGAACAACTGAGAAAAAACAGAAATGTATGATCAATTAATGGTCCCAGTACATACATTATTACTTTTTAATTAGTATGTTTATGAATATGTGTATATGTATAATATTTATATAATATGTTTATGAATGAGTATATATGTATACAAATACTGTATATGTCCCAAACATGACATTGGGCATGAATATATGAGTAAACTAAATGTCTGTTTGTTTTTTCCCTAATTGCACATACATTATCCCCCTCCTTTTGTTCCATCCTCTTTTTAACATTCCACTGTCACCATCCCCTGTCATACAAGAGCCCCATTACTTCAAGCACTCACCCAAGTTTTCAAATAGAACTGACCCTGATAAAACTTCCCTTTGGTGATAAACTTTTAACTCGGGAACCCTTTTTCCAGAGCTGACGGAGTACTAGTACTACCCATTCTCTATCAATAAAATGACCCACACATGGCCTATCACAATCTACCCGAACCCTCTCGGAGCCAAATCAGGCCACTACCGTCACAGTCACAAACCACTCATTTCATATTCTGTATTGTATAACGCCTGAAGAGATCCTTGTCATTTGATTGGTTGTTTGACACTGATCATTTGGCCCATTTCACTATGACGTCATCATCCGTGCAATTGTGGCTCCATTTACAGTGCAATTTTGGATCCATGCGATTTGCTCTATTTAGTAGACGGCGAGTTGTAATGTTCCTAAAATTTTCTGTAGATTTTGATTTTTTGTGCTATTTCCCCTATTTTGAGGGTTCTGAACATGAATCCACTTGTTGCCATTTTTCTAACCGCCGTCTTCAGCCGTTGCCATGGCAACGCATTGTTTTCCTTAAAAGAGCATGTATTCTTCATTAAACATCATAAAAACATGTTGTAAATACCAAAATATGCCATTATAAACCCTCTTTAATCAAACATGATAAAAATACAATTTCTATAATGTCATGGTAACCTTATGGCAATGACGGTTACCATGGCAACAAGTATTTATAAAAAAAATATATTTTCATGAAAAAGTAAGAAAACATAACAAGATTAAGTGGAATATTTATCATAAATTACTATCTTGATTATCAGCTTATTTTTTTCACTTTGTTCATTTCATATCATTTTCGTTGCTATAGCAACAACATGACAAAAGCTTCCTTTTAAAGAAAAGTAAGCATTGCGATTAAAAGAAAAGCAAGAATAAGATATGTTGGTAGAAAATACATTTCTATAACTATAGTGAGATTTTTTTGTGCTATTTCCTTTATTTTGGGGTGGCAAACACGAATCCACCTGTTGCCATATTTCTAAATGACAGCTTTATCCATTGCCATGGCAACAAATTATTTTCTTTGAAAGAACATGTATTCTTCATTAAACAGCATATAAACATGCTATAAACACAAAAATAAGTCAATATAAACATATCGCTTCAATCAAATTAAAAATCACAATTCCCGGCTGTCACGGCAACCTCATGGCATTGACGGTTGCCATGGTAACAGCTATTTCTTAAAACAAAATAATTTCTTCATCAAAAAGCATGAAAACATGGTCAATTTGAGTAGCATACTCATTACAAATTACTATGATAATTATCAGCTTTTTTCACTATGTTCATGCCACATTATTATCGTTGCTATGGCAACGACATGATTTTTTCCCCAGAAAGGAGAAGTATCTCATTAACAGAAAAAAAAAAAACAATTAATGATCAGTTTTTGTAGAGTTTAATTTTTTCGGCTGTTTTTTCTATTTTGGGAATGCTCAGGAATCCACCTGTGGCCACTTTTCTAAATGATGTCTCCAGCCGTTGCCATGGCAACCATGGGAACAAATAATTTTCTTTATGAGAACATGTGTTCTTCATTAAACATTAAAAATATGTTATTAATGACAAAATATGTCAATATATACATTTCTCCTCAATTAATTAAACACAATCCTTTTTTAATATCATTGTTACCTCATAGCAATGACAGTTCCCATGGTAACAAAATACCGATATTTTAATGAAAATTTTAAAAAAAAGACGAGATTGAGTAGCACAATCAATACAAATTACTATCAGCTTTTGTTTTCACAACGTTCATTCCACATCATTTCTGTTGCCATAGCAATAACATGAGGAAAATGTTTTTTTTTTCACGGATAAAAGTTCTATAGCATCTGTTGGAAATTGCTATAGGGGAGGTATCATACATTGTAGTCATTTAAGGTTTTCAAATGTCTTGGAGACATTAATGTTGAAAAAGAGTACATCATGACGAGAAACTTGAAATTTTTTGGGAGGTTTTCACACACTTGTATTGCTTGTTATTTTTATTTTATATTCCGTAGGTATTTCTGTGGTTGAAAAAAAGTATATATTACTTAACATGTTGTTCCAATAGGAACAGAAATGATGTTCCATGAACAGAATTATATGTGGCTTATAGTCTTGATCATTTGTAATATTTCAAATTTTAGGCCACAATTTAACATCTTTTCTTGAAGATTGTTTTTTTCAAAAACAAATTGATGCATTTCCATGGCAACCATGTTAAACATTAACCCTAACAGATATTTAAATTTTTGAAGGTGCAATGTGATCTGAAATCCAGGAAGCTGATGAAACTTTTGTGTTTTTACTTCTTTGTTTTTTGTTTAGTATATTCTTATTTATATTCTTTGACAAATTTGCGTACAAATTTGTTAGCAAGCGCGCACGGCTTGCCTTGGTGCCGTGTGTATTTTCTGCGTCAAATTTGTACGCAAATTTGTCAAAGAATATAAAGCAATAACAACGACAAAAGTACACATCCCTGAACGAGTGGCTAAAGGCGGCTCGCTCCACTCGCCGGCCAACAGGTTTGTGGGGTAAACGCGCTATACGGGGGCACGCAGAGCGAGTCGCCTTGTTTAAAGGCTAGGCACACACTCGTGTAAAACGCTTGCGTTTGCAGTGTGTGTAGTATGCGACAGCGCGCTAGAAGCTTGCGTTTGCAGTGTGTGTATGCGACAGCGCGCTAGCGTGAAGCGCTCAGTGAGCACTCTCGCGATCTCAGATTCTCTCTTTGTTTCTAAATTAATAAAATATAAAATGACAAGGATCTATTTTAGGCGTTATATAAATAATAAATGTTTTTCATTCGTGCGATGGACAGAATATTTCATTCGGTGAAAGATGAAATGTTTGATCCATTCAACTCGGCTGCGCCTCGTTGAATGGATCATTTCATCTTTCACCTCATGAAATATTCTGTCCATTGCACTCATAAACATTCATTATTTGTATACCATTGTACTACAATCGTACCTCTTAATGTGGAAAATGAAGATGTTTGAAATTGCTTGTGTGTATGTAGATACATCCCCTGCTGGGCTAGGCATCTGATTTCTCCCCCTAAAAGCCACCTTTACCAATGTTCCAATAAGCCTGTGTTTCTCATCGCCCAAGAATGATTTCTGCCAAGCTTGGATGAAAATCTGGGCCCCATTTCATAAAAGATGTTAGGATAGCAACTCTTGCTGGAATGGCAACTTCCAATGGCAACAGCCAAGCAGGAAGCTGGATTCTTGTCATTACCATGACAATTGCCATTCCAACAAGAGTTGCTGTCATATCAACTTTTTACGAAATGGGGCCCTGGCGATGCCCTTTTAAGAGGATGAAAACTTTCAAACATTGACAATGAAAACAGATGATGTACAGGCAACTCCCGTCATAACAAAGTCCTCAGGACCAGCAATTTCCTTTTGTTATATCACATTTCCTTGAAGCCAAACAGTACAGTATATACAGATATATAGATGATAATTTTGGACCTGAATTTTCACCCCGCTATAACGGGAAATACACCATAACACATTCGTTATAATGGGAGTGCACTGTATTAAACAGTGGACATACAAGACAACACCATGCAACTTGAAAAACATCTTTCTTTTTTTTTTCTTTCTTTGCATTTTATTAAGACATGGACTTCACATTATGTACTACAATATAAATAAATGATTAAACCATCAAGGATCTAAAAAATAACTCAGTTGATATTTCCTCTTACCTAAGAATTTAATACACTATGTGGGTATGTTCACCAAGACATACACACAAAGAGATGCAATTTTCAGTTATACGAGAACGTGAAAGAGTAAGTTTCTAAGGAGAAAAGAAAAACCCAAACCACATAACGTCACACATCTGATTCTCAAACAGTAATTCCAACATCTCTTCTTCACATCCACACATTAATGGACACGTAAACATACTTTCATTGGTTTTTTTTATCAACAAGAACTGTTTTGTTCCCACCCCCCCCCCCCACATTAACAGTTTGACATAGCTTCATACTTCACCAATGTACAACCAACACAAGTCTTCACTCTAGGAGAGTTGATCAGTCATGTAATAGCCCTGATGAAAACATCTGTCAGGAGAGCTTCAATTTTCTCTCTTTAGTACCTCCCAAATTCCATTCAGGCCTCTCTTTTGACAAAATATCAACCGAACCCCCCCCCCCCCTAAAAAAACAAACAAAAAATGGTCTACTAACACAAACTTCTTCAAGGACAAACCAAATTAGACATATCTAATAAGACATGGATGGTTGGGTGATGACAATTAATAATTATCTTCTACATCATCAACATCTTACCAATCAGCACCATTACGATATAATTCAACAAGTTCACCCCTGAGCCCAGTGGTCACTAATGCCCCTCATAGGCATGAGTGGTTAAAGCATCTGCATCCAAATAATGCCACTCTCGACCAAAAAGAATGAGTTCCAAAAAAAAAAAAAAAATCCTCACGAAGCCTGTGCTGATTGCACAGGCTCCCATTCCAAAACTGTATACTCCATATATTCATGAATTCTAATTTTCACGAATTGGGACTTCCTGCCAATTTCACAAGTGGTTGAATTTGTGATCGTTGAGTACAGCACTATAAAACACCTTGTTCATGTACTGAGAACAGCGTTCCACTACATGTATGTGTGCGCATTACACTCATGCCGGGATCAGAGTTAATATTTTTGTATGTTCGTAAATAGCACTTGCTCGCTAAATTTGCGAAAATAGAAACCCAGCGAAATATATGGAGTATACAGTATAGTGTTTTCACCCAGACTCTCCCCACAACCTGTGCAACTAGTTGTGTGGGAAATACACACACACATACATACAAGGAGAGTACACAATACCATGAGTGTGGGATAAGACTTACTGGTGATCTTTTTGGTCGGACTTGTGTGTGCTTACAAAAAGTCAGCATTATCCGGATAACATAAACGAGAGAAAAACGCGTATCACTTTAGTCATGACACATTCATAAAATCCCTTGTTAACCAAAAACAATCCCCCCAAAACAAATAACTTAGTATTCATCTCATTTGCATCAAAACACATCTGAAAAGGGGTAAATGAACTATCATCCCCAATATGGTACGATGATAAAAAAGTGATATAGTTATGATTCCATTTATCCGCCACATGGTGTTTTGTCTCTGTCTCGGGTTACGTTCAGATATTCCTCATGAATTTTACCACTTATACTGGTCTTTCTTTAAAGTCAGATATGCAAAGAAATGCAGCGTTGCCAATTTACTGATGGCATGAGCAATAAGTTCTGTGAGAAAATTCCCCATTGATGTGATGGGTTATTAATAATTATAATTCTGCACTGGTCTTTGTCTTATTACGAACACAGCTGCAATCTATCCAAATAGGACTGTGCAGCACAAAACCAATAAAAAGCCACATGCCCTGATTTTATGTGAGGACTCAAAATAGGTGAAACAGGTCAACTGAGTCAAGCTTGAGATTTTCATATTTTTTGAAAGAGCAATTCTTTTAAGTTGTTCTGAGGTTTGAAATCATAAAACGAATGGGAAAATGCATTTTTAGCAGTTTTTCTAGAGCATTTACTGTGTAGAATAATAAAACTAGGTATGTCTTTAATAGAGGTCTCCGTTTCATTTCTATAAAATACTTTACACACTCTTCACTTTCAACTCTATTTACTTTTGAAAGAATGATGTTACTGCTTTAAAAGTTGGTTATTAGTAATGGATAACATGTGCTGATTAAGCATGCTTAATTTCAGCTAAATCTGATAATCTCTTCATTATTGTTGTTGCTATGGTGCTTCACATCCTGTTTTTTTTTTTGTCCCATTCATTGCACAGCTAGCATGGCTTGGTAAGATTCAAGCGCTTGAATAGACCCTATACTTCGGAGTCTCATTTCTCAGTACCACTTTTCCAGAGCGTGTGCTTTCTTTCCAATATCTTTAAAGGTTAAGAGAGTCGATTTCAATTGAGTCTGACATCATTTTAAAGCTTAGTCTGCTCTTTCAAAATCTGCCCTTGACTAAAAATCCATGTCTGGCGATCTTTATGGGTTTTGTGATTCAGGGTCACAAAATGGTCTTCACATACAATTAATGTCTTTCTACGATAGTGAAGTTATGTATTTGACAGTATCATTTTCCTGTCTATAATGTATAGGACTTGGATACTTATATTGCATGAGCTGAACATTTTCCCCATAGATCTTTAAAACAAGCTTGCATAGGACAGTCACTTCTCACAGGACTGCACAGTGCCATGATACAACATAACATACTATTGTGATGTTATCATAAATTACTTCTTCAGTAGGAAAGAACAAGATCAGTTGTGGCTTGTTTACACTACAATATCGCTACGTGTCACAAACTTGTAAATAGTGAGGAAACATTGTAGAACACTACAATATTGTTATTGTTGTTGTCCTTTCCAAGAACTCTTACTCGGTTACTGGAACATTTTCCTTGAAGACTAACTACTGATATCATGTAAAATGCAAACTGGCAGTATTTCACATAGCTACGAAGATAAATGCCTAAGTGTCTTTGGTTTCGTTTTGTTTCTTGACGAAGTATCTCACAATTGTTCCTACAGACGCCTGTGCAGAAATCCAATTTATGCCAATGTTCTACTGAGACTGCAAATCATACACTATGCTGTGTAGTTAACACCTCACTTTTGTGTTTTAATGCGGACATCCTCTTTTGACCTGATTCAATCCTTTCTTCATGAATGAGACTGATATCCTCAACTTACACACTAATCAATCTCAAGATAAATGACGACAACCCTGATCATACTTGTTGTCAAATGGATACTTGGATTTGTGTATTTGTTGTCAAATGGATACTTGGATTGGTATCAATGAAGTAAAGGGTATTCAAAAGCATTCAGTTTGTTAAGTTAGGCACCATACAACTAATTAGGCTTTGCACCAGGAGCTATTTCATCCTAGTACTGCTTTTCACATGTCTCACAAGGCACCTTGCTTCAGCAATTTGGTAACAGACACCTAGTGATGGAGACTAACATTTGATATTATGACTGGTCAGAGCCGGTATCCACATGGGAACATATCAAGGTTACAGTTACTCTTCTTATAGATCACATTTGCCATCACCTCTGGACAACATCCTACACTCAAGCTGGAAGAAATTTCCAGAATCTGTTGCACTCTCAAGCTCACTGGACTAAAGGTGTCAAAAGAACTGTTCAGCCACTTATATCCAACCTTACTGTATAAGCTGTTATTTTCGTGTACAGATATTTTCACGAATGAGGAAGTTACAGACATTTTGGCGAAATGTTGTTTTTGCAAACTGACACCGAGGCTATTGTAAATGCGCTATAACCCCAGACCATGGCGACATTTTTGCATGTTGTTAAATTCGCGGTCCAACTGTGATTCGCGAAATTCACGAAAATTAGACCCTCGCAAAAATAACAGCTTGTACAGTACACACTCCTCCTTGGACTGAGCAGACAAGACAATGCTCTTCTCCGTGACAAATTCTACAGCCTTTTGAAGATCACAGGGCAAGAAGAAGAGACCTCTATCCCAAAGAAAGAGCAACTCACCAATGCTGTCTCATGTTCCAAAGTAAATGTGACGTGTTCTGGATATGAAAACTTAAAGGGTGCAGTCAGCATCCTAACGTTGCAAGAGAGGCAGACGTGAGCAAAGTTCACATCCTCCGGATTGACCAACATAACAGGTGCATCTCAATCGGCTAATAACACCGGACCATACACTGGTACTTTGACGAGACGAGACCATGACAATTCTCAAACAATCATTCCTGATAATCAATAAAAAGGAGGTGTACAATGGCAGTGAAACTATAATTTTAATGAATAGAAAGTGTCAAAAATAACTGGTGATATAAAGATGCATGGGTAAATAGCAAAGGTCCCAACGTTAAAAATTATACAAATCATGTTATGGGTCCACTGTTAAGCAAATATAAATCCCTTAGTAAAAGCATTATTACAGAGGGACCTGTAAAAACAAGACAATTACCTTGATACATCAGGTTTCTCAATATATCAGGGTACAGAACCAAAGAAATATGCAGAGTTTGGACTTACAAAATCACCTTGTTATGAAAGGGTTTTGTGATATCAGACCCCTTTATAACAAGGTTCCACTGCAATCGAATATATAGGTGATGTGTGTGGTCAGAAAACAGTGTGGACGCTTTAAAGTGCTTGACCTATGCGATATCCAGACATGGGAAATGTGATGATGCATTGCAAATGTTATCTAGTACGCAGCAGCTGCAACTCTGAAGGTCATTGCATGTTCCAGATCATCATCAGACATGGTACGGTAGAAACAAAGGGAATGAGCTTGTTTCTTTCTTGCCGAGAGGGGAACATACAAAATCCCATCTGACTGAATCATGCTCATCATGTAGTCCCATACATACTTATCTGCGTGTGAGCACATTGACTTCAGCACATACATGAATAAGGAAAGATACTCAACATGGATAAATCATGTTCAGCAATTGGGTAACTAGATCCCAGTTAAGGCTTCCTCACAGCTCCCCAGGAATGGTCCATCATTCATCATTTGTGATCCAAATATACAGGAAACATCAACGCAAGTGAGGAAATGATATATTGCGAAGAACTTTTTTTTTGTAATCACGTTTCTGAAGTGCCTTTCCCCGTGTGTCAAGAGTTGCTGGGTGTTCAGACACACACAAACAAATATGAATCTCCTCATCGACTGCCGACTTTAAAGTACACTGCATAGAACAGCTTCACAAAACAACATGGCCAGTCAATGGGACATGTAGCTCTTGGTACACTTAAATGCACGAATACTTCTGTGTACGCACACACCATGACTGCAGCGAATGCAAAGGCCACCAAAGCAATACCTCCTATACATCGTCCGTGAGAGGTCACCCACACTGTCCAGATTGACAAAAGTGCATCTGGCATTGAACTCAACTCCACTGAAAAACAAACTCCCTGCCTGCCGGTACGCCTGGCCAAGGGCGATGTCAGATATGTTTTTTTGGAGGAAAAACTATTCAACTTCACCTTCTCATAAAAACCTTCTTCCGACCCTCATGGAGACCAACAATGCAAGACAGTTTAATACTGATGCAGAGACTGTTCAAGCAACTATTGAATCTCTCGACGGTATAACCAGAGCTCTCTTTTTAATTCCAAACTCAAACTAAACATTCATCTTCTTCTTTTTTTCTTTTTTAGAGGAATGCACATTAGTTCTCTCTCCAGACATTCTAGGTCTACTCAATGAAATGCCATGTGATGTGTGTTTAGAAGAAAGAGAAATGCCAAGAATCGCGGTGAAATATTTCAAGCATATAATTCGCTGGGTTTTGATATCTCAGTTGCACCAACGAAAACTCAGAACTAAAATATCTTCTGAAGCTGCACTGGCCTACATGCAGCATAAATCAAAACATTCACAACACCCAATTTAGCTACTAAAACGGAAAAAGAAGAAAAAGAGTCAAAGCGCCCTAAAAAGATTTCTTTCATCTAGAAGTTGGTGTGGACGGTATGGTATGGTGTGATACTCGTATGATTTTGTCGCTTAAAAAAAAAAAAAATAAAGTTTTGCAAGTACCCCTGATACTATTCACAGTCCAGCAAAAAAACAAACAGTATACTGTCATCATTGTTGTGGTACAATGTATTGAAATATGTTGCGAGCCACATGGAGATGCTGTACCATCTATCACTGGGCGCAGACAGTTCTTGCCGAGACAAACCTGTCTTTTGCTGTCGCCTCCACACACTTTATTACACAAAGCTTCCGAATCCAAGTCTGACATGGTCAAAGGTTATCAGTCTACGACCTTTGACACTGGGTCTTTTGCAGACTCTAAACCATGATGACCCTTGGACAGTGATCCTTGTGTTGTTAATGTTGTTTTCCTTCCACAGGTCACCAGTATGGGGGGAGGGGGTTGATTCCCCCCAGTCTAACGTTCTTCGACAAACAGGGTCTCCTGTGGGCAAAGTCCTAGCTGCTGTAGTGTCTGCTGTCCGTCTAGTGTCGTGAGCTGTAAAAGATATAAAACATTGCAAAGCCGGTCATGAAAGGGAAGTAATCTTATTTAGTCTTAGTCTTTGAGCAAAAAGGAAAAATGTAGTGATGAGAAGGGGATCTAGTGTAGAACCAAAGACCATGGGGAGGTGGGGGGGGGGGAATGGAGGGTCTCATGCTCACCTGAATATTTTAAGTTCATCTTCCACACATCCTTGAAGACTATTTATTACCCAAGAAGAATATAGCAAACTTGGGGAGCTTTGGGGGATCTAAAGGAGGGCATGGTGTCTATTTGCATATCTTATCACATTGACAATAATACCTATCAAATTTGTAGAAGCTTTGACCATGATGCACTTTCAAAAAGGTGATCGAAATGTGAAAGTTTGTCCCCAATTTGGTCTCAGCCCAATGGGGGCTACCCCTGAATCTGCCATTAAAAAAACAAAACAAGCTTGAAATTACACTCACTAATGAACATTGTATTTACTCACAGATAGAAGATTTTACCAAGATTCTCTAATTTGGGGGTTCTTGACCTCCTTGGATTGACCCTCAAGTCGGGGCATTATGCCCATTGGTACAAATTCGACCATTTGCTTTCAAGAAGGTGACGACAATATGAAAACTAGGCCCTAATTGGTCAAACTCCCAAAATGGACAAAAATTAGTAGGCATTTATATCACATCGACAGACTCAAGGTCCCGGTGTACAAACTGGGAGGAAACTGATATCTTTTTGACCATTCTGAATCAATCACTCTTTTCCGTACAGCCCAAAATCTGTGGTTATAGGCAATCTCTCAGTATCAGAGAAATTTGCATCATCATCATCATAACACATGAGAAACCTGGAGAGGAACTCACATCTCTCTTGGGCCACGTGGTGAGCACCTTGTGGGTGTCCGAGTGGAAACCCTTTGAGCCTAGGAAGACGAGCAGCATCTGCAGCTTCTCGGCGGCCAGGAAGCGCCGCGTCATGGTCTCGCCCGAGGGCAGCCGCATGCGCAGGGTGCTCACCGCCTGGCTTGTCCCTTCCTCCGGCTCCTCAGCCAGCTGCCGCTCCAGCGATAACCGGATGGCCTGGAAGGTTGCCATGACAACCACACAGACACAAGAAAGTGGGTGGTGATGAATGATCGTTAACAGGCGATGATTAGTTACACTTCAGAGTATGACATTGGTGAGGTATGCAGAGCCAGCCTTGACAGTTATCATTGGTGTAGTACAGTGGACTACCATTATAATGAAGTCTTTGGGGCAGTTTTCTTTCGTTATATCGAAATTTTGCTATAACCGAAAAATTAAACATTAAAAGACATAGGCAGGATAATGTTGCGACATGAATTTTGATTTCATTGTAACTGAAATTTCGTTATAACTATGTACGTTATAATGGGAGTGCACTGTAATCAAAAACCAGAAATTTTCGCGTACACAAAACTTTTGCAATACACACGGGGCAACAATTCACGCAAGTAAAATGCATGCGAAAATGTTTGCCTACACGATGCATTGTATGCCACTGGCAATTTGCAAAAGCTTTATGCTGCAGGGCCTCCGGATCCAATTTGCGAAAGTTTCATGCCACGAATGTTTCTGATTTCACAAGATGTTACAATTGTTCAGATAGTAATCATGGCTTTTCTGCATCTTTTATCATCATACAATACAGTAGCTACAGATGGTTAACAAAATCAGCAAAAGCACACAACCATTCCATCACTTAAAGGGATCGTACAGTTTTGGTTGAGACTAATTTCAGGTTTCTAACATTTTTTTTGTGAAATTATGAGAAACCTCTTATGAAATATGAAAGAGCATGTAATTCTATGAGGAATTCAACGTTTATTTGGTGAAAATTGGTTTTGAAATGGCTGAGATATCCAAAAAAGAGCGATTCTAATAAAGTGTGGGACCCACACTTTATTACGATCACTTTGTTTTACTTTGTTTTCAGATTTTTCAGTCATTCAAAACCTGATTTTCATCAAATAAACTTTGAATTCCTCTTAAAATGGTATGCTCTGTACTATATCATAAGTGTTTTCTTGGTATCTTGCAAAAAGTTAAAAGCCTGATTCTCATCTCCTCCAATACTGCACCATCCCTTTAAAATTTACCAGTCAGTTTCACCATCTAACACTTCCAAAAATCTGTTACCTCTTGGGACAGAAATACATACCAACTTCCTGTAAGCAAAGAGTTAAATGGTCCTCATGTGAAAAAAAAAAATCTCAAGATTCCACTGAAAATTTTTAGACTTACTGATCCACGTGTCTTCTCCTAACAGACAAAATTAGTTTCTTTATAATATTACCATATGTACTTTCCATGCATAAAGACTGGTGTAAATGTGTGCACCAAAAACCAAAGAAACAAACAAAAAGCAGGGAAGCAAAATAAGTGACATTGTGGTCACATGACCATGAGAGAAGTTTGGAGTTTCTCCTACAATACCATCATTATAACTTGACATTCAAACAGTTACTACCTTCTCGAGCATTGTTCTGATTCTGCTGAAAAGTTTCATTTGTCTGTTCCTTTATCACACCCTTTATGTGAAAAAAAGACATAAAACAAACAAACAAACAACAAAATTAATTTTCTTTCTGAAAAGCTTCTGTAATGATTGGTAAAAAACTTCACTCTGATAAATTTGATGAAGCTAATAATAATAGCAGGAATCAAACTCAGACCAGAACTGGCGATCCATCTTGCCACCAGTAAACAGGTGGAAAAAAAAAAGAAGGTATGATTTTTGTACCTCCTCTTCTGCCTTCTTCATCTCTTCTTCCTTCTGTTCCCTCATGATCCTCTCTCCTTCTTCTCTCTCCTGTCTCTCCTTCTCCTCTTGCTGGAATGAGACAAAAGTTGATCAAATCAATCCCAGATAACTTCAGAACTTTGTCTTTTACTAGCACAAAGATATTGTCTTGTGCACAGAAATATTGCATGGAGTTAACATTATTGCCTGGCACAGATATTGCCTGACACATTAAGATATTGCATGGGGGTCAGTGACATTGCTTGACACAGAAAAATATTGACCAGCACACAAAGATTATTGCAAGGAGTCAACAATATTTCCAACAAACAGATGATATTGCCTGACTCACACATGCACTGCTTGGAGTAAGAATATTGACTGGAGAACAAAACTATCGCCTTGTGCACAAAGATATTACCCATGCACCATGACACTGCCTTGTACACTTCCAGTAGTATTGCAGATTTATTACAAAATTGTGAAGAATTGCAACAGTTAGTAAAATGCAGCCATTGATGATATTGCTCTGTGTCAAAGGCAGCGTCGTGGTACAGAATCCCACAAGACTCCGCAATGTAAAAGTTAAAATGCTAAAAACCAATCCACTATCCAATCCAATAATACATCTTTTTTTTTTTTTTTTTTTTTTTTGGTCTCATCTGTTGCGTGAGCACTTGCTGAATGCGTGCACACTTGCTACTGTATGAAGTGAGCAAACTCTTGTTACAATTCACATGTGGGAAAACATCTTGCTAGTTGCTACATAGGCATGTGCGAGTCACTCCTTTTTCAGTGCAGAGTCAACTTCAAAGGCTAGTAGAAGTAAGATACGTGTACCTTTGTATAGTTTGTGCCTTTTCTAGATAACATTATAGATGATAATAATTATACTGGATGGCTTTAATTCATGGAATTCTAGGAATTATTGCACTCATTAGGGCCAATTCCCTGGTAGCCCATTCATTACCATCCAATACAACACAAATACTAAAAGAGCTAACAGGGCACTTTGAGAGCTCCATGTGATCAACCTTAGCCCAGCACAGCAGTTAAAGCATGCATTTGAATGAAGTCAGAATTTCCTTCATATTACCTTAGCCCTGTCTGCTATTAATGATTCTTGGTATGCAAAGTCCTGCTCCATCTTCAACATTTCAGCTTTTCTCCTCTCCTCCTGAAGAACAAAGAATTAATGGCATAATTTACTATTTGCAGATGAAACAGAAACCCAGCATTGTGCTTTAAAATAGTTCTAAAATGTGAGTTAGGGATAGAAACAACCACTGTTAAAATTTGAATCGGTAAAATTGATGTTAAGTATTGTTAAATATACAAAATGTGAACAATAGTTCTAATAAAAATGTTTCCAGACTAAACCGTCTACAGTTACGGTTTATTGAGAAAAATACAGATAACTCCTTATATTTTAAGGCTTTTTCGTGAAAATTGTATATGTTAGGATGTTTTGTGATACAACTGACCTACACATATGCATCAAATGAGATATCTCGAAATTTTTTTATATCAATGCTCCCAAAGGTAAACTATGCCTTTAATAACAGAATGTCACATGAACAGTGAGGTTCGAGTATGTTTTTCACCCATACATAGAAACAGACACAACATTACCTCACATCACAACAGGGGCGTCACTGATCAAGGCACTATTCAGCAGGACACCCATCCTTCATAGTGCATTTCATCATGCTAATTAAACTGGGATTTTTGTTTGTTTGTCTGTTTGTTTTTGTCTTAAAGGGATGGTATAGTTTTGGTTGAAACCTAATTTCAGGTTTCTAACATTTTTTGGTGAGATAATGAGAATCCGCTTATGAAATATGAAAGAACATGTAATTCTATGAGGAATTCAACGTTTATTTGATGAAAATTGGTTTCGAAATGGCCGAGATATCCAAAAAAGAGCGATATTCATAAAGTGTGGGACCAACACTTTGCAACGATCGCTTCGTTTTACTTTATTTTTGGATGTTTCAGTCATTCCAAACCCAATTTTCATCAAATAAACTTTGAATTCCTCTTAAAATGGCATGCTCTGTACTACATCATAAGTGTTTTCTTGGTATCTCGCAAAAAGCCCAATTCTCATCTCCACCAATACTGTGCCATCCCTTTAAAGTATAACACCCACATGATTCAGATCTCAGTAATGAGTTAGAGGGCAGAGCCAGAGAGAGGGGATAAAAATACTTGGAGGCAAGGCAACATTAAATTGGCGCTGTCGTCCAGCGACCTCCTTATAATGGGGTTTTCCCTCTACTATGTGAATGCTCGCGGTCAGTCTGTCTTACCTCTTGGACCACTTCCACCTGCCGCTGCTCGCTGAAGACGTCCACGGCATGTATCATACTGGTCATCAGTTCATCTAGTGACAGGTTACCTAGGAGAAAAACACAAGCAGATATAGACAATAGTAGAATACACATCATTTGGGGGATGTAACCTGCAAAGACAAACTGGGAATCAACCGAGATGTGGTAATTTTATGTGCATGTATGTTTATTTGTTCCTCTGATGGAGAAATTATTTCCAAGTTTCTGTAAAGGCTTCCAAAAGTCCTGATACCTAGAGAGAGATACAGTAAATAAGAAGTACTTCATGTCATGAAATTTTTCCCCAGCAGGGTATCATATTGGAGAGCAAATATATCTGGCTTATGATTAGTATATCATATGAAGAGTTTGTTTGCAAAAACCGATAAGTCCATTTTTGAAGATTTTGAAGTAGGGTCTCTATCAAAAAGTACAAAATAATACCTTTAAAATGATATATTGGTCATTGGTCATTTTTGAAGTTATGGTCAAAAGAAGTGTCACAAATGTACACACAAGTAGTTATGTACATGTTTAATGTATCAAGGCTGTATGCATGGTTGTTTTAATGTGTACATTGTATGTACACAGGGTGACCAGATTAATGGAGAACATTCTATATGATATAGATATAGTACAAACAGGCTGACCAGATCAGTGGAGAATTTTCTATGTGGTATACAATGTAGCTACAGTACATGTATGCATGTGACAGGATATACATTATAGCTCACTCCATTTAGAATGATTTCACCCATTCCAGAAAATTCTGGGAAGTGCTTGCATGTTTGGCTGAGTGAGGCACTGTCCCTGTAGCCCAATGTGATTGGTAGTTAATTTTGGCAATGATGTTATGCACATATTAGGCAGTGAGTCATCCAGGATTCTTGGAATTTGGACTTGCTAGTATGTTCAGGTATGTGGCCCCAGGTTGGAGAAAATTACAGAATGTACTAGAAAGGGGTGAATGGATAGTATATAAGCAGGAGAAATTCTGAGGTAGGCAGAGTACCCAACACCTCTGCTCTGAGAGTTACGTCACTTCTGGCTCTGAAGCGACTGGTTATAGTCAGTCCTGTGTTACCTGCTGACCTGCTATACAAACTGTGTTTGTGGAGATAAGGCCTGGGAGACATTTTGCCTGCAGAGAATTAATTTGCCTACGTTGGAGATAGACTCCATATTTTAATGTCAACGGACATTGTTACGGCAAAGCTGTGACGGGCTGGATTCCTCGCTGGACATTATAAAGTGAATCATCATTCAACACATCAACTGGACGTGGTCGTCATAACGTTTGGATTCTGCACGTTTTGCTGTGGACACATAACTTGGATTTTACCCCGGATCTATACCTTGGACTATCGTAACCTGCACCTCTGGATTTACGTCGAAGGTATCATTCATCGGTGCATCGTGGATCATTCCTTTGTGTATCGAGCATCGTATTTGGACATTTCCAGGGATATTGCATGTAATAAGTGTAAGTGATTCTATTACTGATTTGTAACTGTTTCTATTGATCATTATTGTACTGATGTGAGAACCGATCACGAGTCTGTACCCACAATATCACTGTTAATAAACCGCCTGAACATTAGTTGATTGTTTCTTTTGTGCGATCATTCTCAGAGTGATTTTGGTCGTAACAAGAAGCAAAACATTTCTTATTATTCTCTTTATTTTTCTTGACCTTTAATCACAAATATCTCCATTTGACAAATATGGACTTATCGGTTTTTGCAAACAAACTCTTCATATATAAATCTTCTTTTTTTTTTCTGCTAAAGGCACAAACTACGCACAAAGAGATTGTCACTTTTACAGCAGGTTTGTACTTTAATACGCATCAGTTGGCTTTTGGCACACTTGTGTAGCATAGCTACACTGGGAAATCTCACCTTTCAAGCATTTTCAGACAGCACTGTCAAAACTTGCCCGATACAAATTTTGGTGCTCCCCACCAAATCCAATACTTGTGGGACTAAAGGGTTTCAGATGAGCTGAGAACTCTCACCTTGTAATACTGAGAAGACTTCTGTGTTAAAGCGTATCCTCATGACTAATAGAAGTAGCGGAAATTTGTCCTGTTGCAAATTCTTCAGCGTCGCTGCGGTTACACTGCCGAATATCTTCGTGCACATCTGTAGTAATCTGCAGTGTAGATTTGCGACAAGAAGCCATTAGTAGACTTCAGTGCTGGAGTATATGACATCATCACTTAGGACAACAGAGGATGATCTGGCATATTCCCCTTTATTTCACACAATACCTGAACTGTGTGTAGGTTGGGCTGAATGTGTTGACTTTACGTTGTCTCTTTTCTTTTTTAATTTTTGGATGTCAAAAATTCATTTGGTAAGATAAGGCAATTTCTCCCCTTCAAAGAGAACTCATATTGCACTGAAAACTCGCAAATATGGTTCAATTTACAGCAAACAAACAAAAGGCATAGGTACAGGAGGAATGCCATTAACATGGCAATGAAAAAAGAACTTATCATAGCTCAACATCCTACCAAAGTCATATCCAATGTGTAAATTTGAAGTTACAAACAATGCTTGAGTTGTCCACACAATGTCGTTAAGACATCAAACCCCACCCGGCCCCAAATTTTGAGAAAACACATATCGACAGACAAGAGATGGCAGCCGCACTTTCCAATGTCACAATCATGGCTTATCCAGTCACCAGTTCTACACAAACACACGCACACATAATATGCGGACAGGGCGTTCACCTTTCTCTGTTCTTTGGACTCGTGACATCCCACGCCCACGTGACAAAGTTCTGACTGAGGAACGAGACTATACTGTCGGAGCACAGCAGCTGGCTACAGAACACATTACTCTGCACACTCTTGTCATGGTGGACGTACACAGCTAGTAGTCTTCTCTGTCAAGGAAGAGGTAGAAAAGATCATAGTTACAGCAATCACTTAAAGGGATCGTATAGTTTCTGTTGAGATCTAACTTCAGGTTTCTAACATTTTTGGGTGCGATAAGGAGAAACCTCTCATGAAATATGAAAGAGCATATAATTCTAAGAGGAATTCACCAGGTTTTTAATGAAAATTGTGTTTGAAATGGCCGAGATACCAAAAAAAGAGCAATCCTAATAAAAGGTTATTCCGATCGCTCTGTTTTACTTGGTTTTTGGATGTCTCAGCCATTCTAAAACCGACTTTCATCAAATAAACTTTGAATTCCTCTTAGAATGGTATGCTCTGTACTATTACACAAGTGGTTTCTTGATATCTCGCAAAAAAAGTTAAAAGCCCAATCCTCATCTCCACCAATTCTATACCATCCCTTTAAAGGCCAGTAATGCATTATTTGAAAGGTGCACATGCTTTCAATTAATAGTAATACCAGGTGCTTCCATACATGCCCTCACTACAAGTGTTATTGATTTCTTTTATTCTCTGTCGAAACCGACTTGGAGTGTTAGTGGAATATTAAACAAGCAAGTTCCACTGCGCACATGAGTAGAAAAAATTCATGTGTACCAACAGATACGTTGGTGTTTTAATTCCACGAGATAAGCATCTGTGATATCATGATTACTTGTGAAATCCTTACAAATAATGCTTGCCAGCACATCCACTGGACAGCAAGCCTGCTGTCAGGCAAAATTAACTGAAAAAGTTTGCTAATACATTTGATGCAAAATAATGCTTCTCCAAGTGTCAACTGACAGACCATTCTGGTCCACCTGGTCTACGCAATTTCATTCATTGTTTGACCATATTGATGAATTCTGTAAATTTTTACTTTGGGCAAGCTTCTGAATTATGCTGCTTTGAAAATGAATGAAGTGTCTAAACAACTGGGAAAAAAGAAAGGTCATTTGTACCAATGTGTCCATGACCTACGAACTGGCTAATATGGCCTTGAGATGGCAAAACAATGTATCTACGTCCAACCTCATTTAAAGTTAATCGAGTTTGAAGTTTTGCAAACCTACAGCTGTTTTTCTGCTTTTGCACAAAACTTCATATCTTACCCTAGAAGGACCAATACTATCAGTAATACAGTGCATGCAAATTGATCTCACTTGACCCTTTATTTTTGAAATAATTTGCATTTAATCAAAACATACATTATTTTGCCATCTCAACATAACCACAGTATCGCCATTGATGCGGCAAAACAATGTAAGTCTCGATCACTGGCGCGTATTATGTATTATTATAAAAATGGGTTCAAGAGTGTAGCCAACTGGAAGCGCTGAAATGAGTCACGTGTGTGTGCATTAATTTTTACTATCATGCACGGCCTTGCAAAAAAGCATAAAGTCACTGACGTCACAATGTTTACACTAGCAGTGCGCACTTAACCAGTTGTTACAAGTGCGTCGCGCGCGACCATACGCGCTGTCAATCCTGTAAACAACTTCTCGTTCGCGCTGCCAGCCGGCCTTTCTTGTGCACAACAATCATGTGGCGTACGTATACGCTTATACGTACAGTACTTACATGTGCGGGATTTCCGAGTGCGACGTGCGTAACTGTTTGGGACGAACATCCTAGGACGTCTTGACCCACAAAGGTAAGTGAAAAACGCTGACAAATGCTGTTAGTTTTCGAATTTTCGACCCATTTTATAAAACAAATGATGCACAGGATTATTTCGTGGCGTTAGTGGAGGTGTAGCTCACTCTCGGGTATTTACAATGTAGTGCAACATGCACTCGGCTTCACCTCGTGCATGTTTCACAATTGTAAATACCCTCGAGTGCACTATACGCCTACACTAACGCACTCTATCCTGTGCATCATTTGTATACAATGTCAATATGCGCGTGCTTCTGCAGTCACGCGCGGCGTGCAGTCTATTACTGTGTAAACATGGAGATGGCAAAACAATGTAGCGCATGTAGAAACATTGTTTTGCCAAGGTCAATGCCTATTGTGCTTTGAGAAGGGGCAAGCATATTACCGCTTACACTGTTTTGCAAGCAAAATTTTAACAAAGGGAGGGGGCATCATATCTCAGTAACGGAATGGGTTCTGATTACAAGATTTGGTCAAGAGTTAGATTACACTAAAATAAGCTGAAATATGTGACTAAGTCAATTTTCATGAATTTTCGACATACATTGTTCTGCCATCTCAAGGCCGAATAGCATTCAGACAAGGTGTCAAAGCAAAGCGCTGTCAACTCACATCTTTCGCCGACACACTGAATGCCTCTTTCATGGCCTCCTCTAGAGGACCCATGTAGAAACTAGGATGAAAGTTGCCGTACCGCGCTGAGAACTCTTGCGAAAAGTGTATTAACGACTCTGTGACGTCTTCTAGGTCATCCGATACTTGAAGAGAGAAAAGCGAGAGAAAAAGAGTGAAGATCTAATGATGTGCTGCATATGAAATGCTGTAAAACAAGAAACTTTAATGGAAGTCGAAATTAGTTGAAAGGGACGATTTTCGCAATATTTTGATTTTCTTCTGTCGGGTGTGTTACCTTCCAGTACTAGCATAAGTTCCAGAGGAACATACTTACACTAGTCTTACTGTATGCAAAATGCACATAGCCATTACCATTTGCAGGTGGAAAAAAAAAACTTTGGTGCTTCAAAAATGTCAGTTATGGAAGGAAACAATCCAGTAACAGATGGAAACAATCAATGTAAAAATTTTAAACAGTATAGTCAATGTTACGTATTGTGCAGTTTTATTAGAATTGTTTGTAGAATAAACCGTCTTCAGTCATGGTTTATTGAAAGAATTGGTGATATATTAGTGATTTGTGGCCTTATCACGGAATTTATATATTGTGGGATGTTTTGTGATACAACTGAACTATCCGTATGCATCAAATGCAATAACTCGAACATTTTTTTTTTTTTAATCACTGCTCCCATCGGTAAACAGAGGCTTTAAGATTAGCCAGGGACCATCATTGAGGGACAATATCACTTTGAATGTTGAGTGAGAGATTGGTTGTGGCTCTGTATGGGTCTGCAGCTGCCATATACAGTTAAAAATCTACAGGGGACATAACATTGGTGGCCACTGTTCTGCACTGGGTCTCTATCATAGCTTTTTTTTTTTTTTTTTTTTTTTTTTTTTTTGGGGGGGGGGGGGTGGGATTTTGTGGTGGCCGTCATAGACAGATTACTGCTGAGGGAAGTTTCACTGTACTTACATAGGGGTACAAATCTATGTGAGGCACTGTCGCTGCCAAACATTGCACTGTCGTCGAGGTCCATGATCTCGTGAGCGTCCTCAAATTCGTCGCTATCGCTACTCTCGTTGTTGGCACTGGTCGCCGCCTGAATGCAAACACAGAAGATAAGAGTTCAGAAGCGCGAGTAATAAAATGGAGCATGTGTTTCCACTCGATATCTATCTCTCTTGCCCCCTTCTTTTCTCAAATTAAGAAGGACTTATGCAATGTTGATGTTTATTTGACTTGTGATGATTGAAAACACCTTGATCATCACTTACATGGCCAAATGAATTTGTAAAAATGCACCATACATTTGCATATATGCCATATTACTGACTGATTAACAACAGACAATGTATGGAAACATGTACTATATACTCACTTTAAGGGAAGGTGCATTCCTTTGTCTGCTATTATTACACCCTATATTAGTAATTTAGCAGTGATTGACAAATGAAGTTATTGGTAATCTTGGTGAAGAAGCTTTTTTTGTGGGTGGATCTAAGTATTCTAAAGAAAAATAGCAAAACAATTATCATAAAATATATAGCACATATTCAGACATTCTGTTAAGCACAGAAGTGATGGTCAGGGCACTATAAATCAATACAAGGCAACAAGCATTGCATAGGTCCAATCACCACCTGTGCCTTGAGCTCATATACCTGCATGGGTAAGAGTCAATCTGAATAATATAACTGGGTTAAAGATAATAAAAAGTTTTGGTACCTCAAAAGTTTCCCTGAATTTCTGTGTTTCAGGTTAAAGTACCTTTCATACAACTAACACTGTGAGACTTACTCGCCCCAAAGTGCTCTCATTTCTTAGTAATCATGCAATTAACTGCGACCAGCAGCCCCATACGCATAGCGTAATGGGGCTTCGCATTGTAGCATTCAGGATCATTACAGATATATTATCGCGAGTAAATATCAATTTAAAATCCAGAAAATTCTTCAATTTGAAGACTTACCAATTAAGTTGAAGTCTTGAAAACAGGCTTCGGGCAACGTTTGGTTCTGCCAACAGTCCCTTTCTGTTCGAATTGATGACTGAATGTGACTCTGTCGAGAGGACCATGGGAGAGCTACATACACTGATTACTACGGCCAGCGCATACGCACACATCACATGTGAACAAATTTCAAATCCATGAAAGGATAAGATGTTTGTGTGCGCATGCGCTGGCCGTCAATTCAGTGTAGCTCTCCCAAGGTCCTCTCGACCGAGTCACATTCAGTCATCAATTCGAACAGAAAGGGACTATTGGCAAAACCAAACGTTGCTCGAAGCCTGTTTTCAGTACTTCAACTTAACTGGTAAGTCTTCAAATTGAAGAAATTTTTGGATTTTAAGTTGATATTTACCCGCGATACTCAATCTGTCACGATCCTGTAAGCTACAATGCGAAGCCCCATTTAGCTATGCGTATGGGGCTGCTGGTCGCAGTTAGCTACTCAGTATGCGTATGGGGCTGCACGCTGCTGGTCGCAGTTATCATGCAATAATGGTTTCGTACATTACGTGTACTACCTCGCCGCTGTACGGCGGCAGCTCTGGTACGAAACCATTATTGCGTGATTACTAAGACATGAGAGCACTTTGGGGCGAGTAAGTCTCACAGTGTTAGTTATATGAAAGGTACTTTAACCTGAAACACAACTAAGACAAGGAAATTCAGGGAAACCTTTGAGGTAATACCAAAACTTTATATTATCTTTAAGTCCATCTAACTCTGTCCGAGTCTTTGGGCCAAATGCCGAATGCATACAACTAGCAGTTGTTTGCAAGCAATTGCTTGTGCTTGCTTGCAAAAACTTTTGCTCGCAAGCAATTGCTCGTTTTTATGCATATGGATTCAAGCAAAAGGCCAGCACAAGCAATTGCTAGCTTTTATGCATCTGGCCCATTGTCTGGTGAATGGTAATGTCATTCAGTTCATCTCAATAGCATTTGAAATCATTTTGAGGTGAAATGGCATCATGACATAGCAGCTTTGATGATTTTGAACTAGGTTGTTTTACATGGTATCTGGGGTGCTTGCTGATGCTAATTAGAATGCATAAACACATATTCTGCTGTATAAAAGCAAATTGTTTAGGTGTGTGCATAAATCATATGTTTTCTCACATATAATTTGTCTGATCAATTTCACCTTTGGTAAAAATTTGTCAAACTTCAGAATTCCATAGCTTTTTATTCTTAGATCATCTTCAGAAAAAAAAAATCTACATTTTTTTTTTTGTGTGTGTGTGTACGTGTGTATGTGTGTGTGTCTGATATTACTCTACACATTAATCTATTTACCAAAGTCTGTTTGACCACCGACATGGAACTGAACTGTAATTTTGCAAATATTGATTTAATTAGCAAACATTCAGGGAATAGAAACAAGGCACACTCTATGGCAGTACCAGTATACAGTATATACAGATATGGATTGTTTCGGGGAGCACTGTTGATATTATTGCCTTATGCTATAGAAGCCAAGCATTTATAGTGTACGTACATACATACTAATTAATAATTTATACATATTAAATTTATGCTCCCAATTTCAACCCATCATAATCGAAGATTAGTCAAATGAGGTAAATGATATGCAAATAAAATAGATGAAAAGAGGGCTTTATCTCACCTGTGATGTGCTATTATGAGGCTGATCTGTACCCAGCCTCTTGAAAGACAGTCTGTGCTTTGGGAAGTCTATACCCGAGGCTGCTAACGTCAACTGCCGACAGAAGATTAAAAAAAACACATGAAAACATCTCGCCACTTGGGCTTTATTCAAGGAAATCGCTGCTAGTTCTTAAAAAATTACAGCAGAATGGATGCTTACCTTTCATTAGTTTAAAATCTCGGCCCCTATCAATGGAAAATATTCACCATCACAGCTGCTCATTCTCAACACACTTGGTACAATATTTGAATAAGTGTGTAAAACCAGAAACACTCACGGAATGAAACTTCCACCAATCAGAGCCAATGGCCCTTTTTGGGGGGCATAAACCTTTCACAAATTGCCACTGGCATTAAGTGCATTGTGTGGACAAAAAAAAGACGTTTCACATGCATTTTACTTTCGCAAGTCTTGGCAACTTGTGAAATTCAAGAAAGTTTCATGGCACAAGTTAATTTCTGGTTTTATAGAACTCCACATATATGAACTTTATCAAAAACACTTGGAGACAGGAGTAAAATCAAAATGGTTTCTCTCAGTCAAGGAGAGTCAAACCAACCAGATTTCCATCCCTTGTAAAACATGAGGAAATGTGCAATTCTAGAGTGCTTAGCAACACTTAAACAAGCTCCCTCTCCACGACAGACACAAAGAGACATACAGAGTACTTAACTCTTTAAGTGCCCGACTCAGTCGACGGCATGCCAACTTTGCATATTCTGCTCAGACTCACAAACCCGCCCAATCCGATCGATAAATCGCCAAATGGCACAATACAATGAAAGCGTTTTTCGTGATTCCGTTCCTCTCACATATAAAATACAACTAGCATTTTATGTGGTGATTGACCAGCAATCAGTGTTCCCTACTGGATTTGCATGTAAACTTTAAGCTTCTGTCACTGTTTTGTGTGCAAAATTCACACATAATTTACAGTAATACAGCTCTACAAGTCATATGAAAGAAAAGCAATCATAGATTTGTCATACAGTTTACGTCATAACAAGGCTTGGCATTTTCTCGACAACTTTGCACACTACATGTCCAGCTTTTAACAAAAAAAGTTACAAACATCATAAAAAGAGAATGTTTTCTAAAAGCATAACTGCATTGGAGTCTCAGAATAATATGGCACACAGGGGGTTTTCCACCTTGGCACGTAGAGTTAAAACCACTCTGCAAAGTGAGATATGGTGTCCAGTGACTCCACTATCCATTTCTCCTACCCCGTGTCCTGTCATTTGATCTGCAAAGGTTTTTTTGCACTGGCTGCTAAGATAATAAACAGAAAAACTGCTCCACGAGATCTGCCATAGACAGATTTTCACACTCTGTAATGCTGAACGAAGAAAATACTACATTGACAATTTGCGAAACAGTCCATGTGGCTTTATATGTCAAGGCATTTGGCATATTTTTGTGGACTGTCATGTCAAGTAATCATTTTGTTTTCTTTCTGATATATCTTACATTACTCTTCTTTCACCTATCTGATGATCACACTTTTTTCTTTTTCTTTTTTTTAATTTTTTTTTCCTTTTTTTTTTTTTTTTTTTGGGGGGGGGGAATATTTGTGACAATTGACATGCCAATAAAGCAAAATACAGAAGTCAATAATCAGTTTCAGCCTTTAGGTCAATCTTTCAAGGCATCACATCATACACAATATACCCGTTAACATGCATTTAAACAAATTTGCTAACTACTCTGCAGTAACAGACAAAGAACTGCACAAACCCAACCAAACATCAGGGTCACGAAAATCTTTCAAAAGTACAGTATGTGCCCTGTCAAGAATGACTTGTTTTGATAATTTTACACACCTTTCTATCAAATAATCTCTGAATCAAATTTTACAAAGTCCATCAGTCAATTTCTTCATTGATCATCAAACCCAATCAATCAACACATCTACCAAAACTACACTGATCTACTATAAAAGTGGAAATTTTTTGCAATGTGCAAATTTTCGCACATTTTGAGCTACCAGAAACAGCACAAAAATATAAACATGCAAATATTTTTGCATGTCATATGTTCATCTGAGTGCCTTGATTCTGCGGAATTAAAAATGTGCCAAAACTCATCTTACCCAACAGCACAAAAAAAATTACTCACATGAAAAATATCCACTCTTACAGTCCCCATCAATCCATCATCATTTTACGTTTTTACAATTTTACAATTTTTAAATTGATCATACCGTGTCTGTGTCCTTGGGCCACCCCGTCCACACTTGATGCCTGGGCTGGACATTGGTCAGTGCGAAGATCCCCTGCTTTACATCGACGATGGTCTTGCAGCCCTCATAGCGCAGGTTGTACACCGTGTCGCCGTCATCGCTGTCAGTGATAATTAGCTCGAAGTGTCTCGCGAGTCGCTCCGCAAAGGACAACCTTCAAGGCAAGCACCACAAATTCACACATAGGTAATAAAGACTCCGACTTTGGAGCACTGAAATTGTGTTTGTCCTCAACAGAGATTATCATGTGACATAAATGGATGCTGGACATTTTTTTATTTCTACACAACGATTACCATTAGGATGCAAGATATCAGCTCTAGCACATTTGCAATTCAACATCTCTCACTTCCAGAGCATGGGGTACTATCACATATCACATATGGATTTTGTGCTGTCCTTTCACAGCACTCATACGCAACCACTGTGTCATTCTTGGGCACTGTGCCGATTTGCTCACATATGTAAATTATAACGGGAAAAACCTTCAGATAGTACAATTTAACAAAACAGTTGCATGCTTGATCATTCTTTGCATGAGAGCAGAGATCCCCAAAGAGCATGTTAGCACACTGTTTATTCCTTCATGTTATAAAATTCATATCATTTGAGCACAATATCAAAATGTGAAATGAAATGCACTGTGTCGCTCACTCCAGTGCTTTGCCTTCCTAAACATTTCTAGAAATCATTTTCTTCATGTATGAATGTGCAATCTAAAATGATATTTGAAAGTTACGGTTTATCTTAAAGGTTTGCCAACTAAAGTCTATAGTATATTGTAATTCCTTTTGTTATGACAGGCTTGTTCTTTTCTGTGTTATCTATTTTTTCATTTTCATGTTCTTATTTTATTTATCTTCCAAGTGACATAACGAACAGTCCCATTACCAAACAAAGGTAGCAACAGGTATCATCTCTCTTCACCCTCCCAATATGACAACGCAGGAAAGGGAAAAGAGACTCGAGTCAGTACATGGTGGTGGAACACAAACAGCATAGGAAAGGAAAAAACAGACTCAAATCTCCACATGGTGGTGGAACACAAACAGCATAGGAAAGGGAAAAGCACTCAAATCTCCACATGGTGGTGGAACACAAAAAGCATAGGAAAGGAAAAAACAGACTCAAATCTCCACATGGTGGTGGAACACAAATAGCATAGGGAAGGGAAAAGCACTCAAATCTCCACATGGTGGTGGAACACAAACAGCATAGGAAAGGAAAAAACAGACTCAAATCTCCACATGGTGATGGAACACAAACAGCATAGGAAAGGAAAAAACAGACTCGAATCTCCACATGGTGGTGGAACACAAACAGCATAGGAAAGGAAAAAACAGACTCAAATCTCCACATGGTGGTGGAACACAAACAGCATAGGGAAGGGAAAAGCACTCAAATCTCCACATGGTGGTGGAACACAAACAGCATAGGAAAGGAAAAAACAGACTCAAATCTCCACATGGTGATGGAACACAAACAGCATAGGAAAGGGAAAAGCACTCAAATCTCCACATGGTGATGGAACACAAACAGCATAGGAAAGGAAAAAGCACTCAAATCTCCACATGGTGATGGAACACAAACAGCATAGGAAAGGGAAAAGCACTCAAATCTCCACATGGTGGTGGAACACAAACAGCATAGGAAAGGGAAAAGCACTCAAATCTCCACATGGTGGTGGAACACAAACAGCATAGGAAAGGAAAAAACAGACTCAAATCTCCACATGGTGGTGGAACACAAACAGCATAGGAAAGGGAAAAGCACTCAAATCTCCACATGGTGGTGGAACACAAACAGCATAGGAAAGGGAAAAGCACTCAAATCTCCACATGGTGATGGAACACAAACAGCATAGGAAAGGAAAAAAACAGACTCAAATCTCCACATGGTGGCGGAACAAAAACAGCATAGGAAAGGAAAAAACAGACTCAAATCTCCACATGGTGATGGAACACAAACAGCATAGGAAAGGGAAAAGCACTCAAATCTCCACATGGTGGTGGAACACAAACAGCATAGGAAAGGAAAAAACAGACTCAAATCTCCACATGGTGATGGAACACAAACAGCATAGGAAAGGGAAAAGCACTCAAATCTCCACATGGTGGTGGAACACAAACAGCATAGGAAAGGGAAAAGCACTCAAATCTCCACATGGTGATGGAACACAAACAGCATAGGAAAGGAAAAAAACAGACTCAAATCTCCACATGGTGGTGGAACACAAACAGCATAGGAAAGGAAAAAACAGACTCAAATCTCCACATGGTGATGGAACACAAACAGCATAGGAAAGGGAAAAACACTCAAATCTCCACATGGTGGTGGAACACAAACAGCATAGGAAAGGAAAAAACAGACTCAAATCTCCACATGGTGGTGGAACACAAACAGCATAGGAAAGGGAAAAGCACTCAAATCTGCACATGGTGATGGAACACAAACAGCATAGGAAAGGGAAAAACAGACTCAGATGGTACATTGGGGAACACACACGGCACAGGAAAGAGAAAAATAGACTCGAGTCAGTACATGGGGGGATGCATACTGCACATGCAAGGGAAAATGGACTCGAGTCAGTATATGGTAGAACACAAACAGCAAAGGAAATAGGAAACCAGACTCAAGTTTGTACAAGGGGGACAAATACAGCACAGGAAAGGGAGAAACACACTCGATTCAGTGCATGGAGGAACACCTACATGTACATAACAGGAAAGGAAAAAAACCAGCTCGAGTCAGTACATGAGAGAATACATACAGCAGAGGAAAGGGAAAAATAGACTCGATTCAGTGCATGGAGGAACACCTACATGTACATAACAGGAAAGGAAAAAAACCAGCTTGAGTCAGTACATGGGAGAATACATACAGCAGAGGAAAGGGCAAAAAATGGACTCGAGTCGGTACAAGGCAGAACACATACTCATCTCCATTTGACGACTGTGAGCAGAACTGGAGTGACTCCTCTGGTTCCACCCTGGGCGTGCTCAGGGTTAGTGAGATTTCAGAGGGTAGGTTTAGTGTTGACAGAGTTGTCTGGAAGAGGGAGAAAGAGATATCATTACAGTTGATGATGACACAACAGACCCAATTGTTCCTCAATACGTATGCATAAAATACTTTTACACTTAGATACTAATCTCTATAAACACACATATTTTGATCATATAAATTCATCATCATTGTAAATATTTACAAAGAAATGCAAACCTTGTGAACAGCATGGCAATATTCTGAGGGCTAAAGAGCATATCTTTCAAAGGGAAAAACCATATGTTTACCCTTTCTGCAATAGATATGTACAGTACTGTAATAAAATTCTAGTACTTTCCATGAAACCTGGTAACATTTTTGGCGATGAACGGTACAAAATACTGCCAAAAAAGTAACAATTGGCATCTCTATCTACATGCTGGGCAATTCCGCAGTTAGGTGGACATGACATGGATAAAAGAAATGTGCCTCTTTATCTTACCCTTTAATCTAGGTATCAACTAATGCCATGGATGTTCACCAATCATTAGGGTCTTTCAAATTCAGTAGATTTTATTTTTCGTATTTATTGATTTTGCGAGATCTAAAACCATCATTTAAAATGTACATGTGGGACTGGGGACGCTGAAATTCACTTAAATGCAAATTACAGTGGGTTCCTTTGAAATTTTTTCCTCAAAGTTTTGCTAAAGGGTAAAAGATGAATACATTTAAATACTCCAGAAGTCATGTGACATTTTGTCAATTACAAAAGGGTGAAATGACTTGCGGAATTACTCCGGACAAATGTAACGTTACTAACCATGCTTTTGGGGGTCTAGCTAAAAAATTATCGGTCGAACTGCTAAAAAAATTTGCATGAACATTTGTCATGATGCAATAATTGAAATTAATGCAACACTTTGTTTGAAGTAACTTGAATTTTTGCACACTTTTTGATACAAAACATTTTTTTGTCATGTCCTTTTTTCTTAACGTTACTAACCAGCCCTTTAAGTTGCTATAGCAATTCTACTATTTCTTGGATTGTGTTCATTCTTTTCTGTATCATAAACCTGGGAAGGATGAACATGTTTTTGACATAATTTTGACTTGAAATGAATAAATGGTAATTTAGTGGTAAAAACAAATATCTACATTTGTTCAAATATAACGTTACTAACCGCGGAATTGCCCTGCTAATTATGCGACAGCAATAATATTTATGCTGACAAAAATGGTAATGACTGCTCACAGTAAATGCTGATTATCATTACCATCATTATTATCATTCATGACATTATCTATCGGCTGAATTTCACCCAACAAGCTATAGAGCGCCCTCGTGGACCGAAGGAGCACTCACCTCGTCACTAGGCATCATTATACGTGGATCCCAGCCGGAGAGAAACAAGTTTATCTTTGGCATGTCCAGCTGCTTGGCGAGGAGCTCTTTTATGTCATCTGTCCAAAATATAATAAATGAAAATAATATCATTAATAACAAGAAAATTTTCAAACAAAAACACAGAAACAGAAATCGGAAATTTAAAACTTGGAGAGGACTTCACAGACAGCTGAAATTTACATTTCGGAATAGTGACTTTTGGCTACGGTCTCCGCAACCTCCCCCCCCCCCCCCCCCCTTCCTAAAACCACAATCGCTGAATTGTGCTGATAAGTTGTAGTTTAAGTTCATGTGAAAGCTCCTTAAGACATTTTCCAATTAAAGATGAAGTTCAAAAGATTCTTGCCATCTCAACATGAGTGGACCTTTTAATCATACTTAATACCACTGTATCAAGTTTGTGTCAATTTCATTGTGTGCTTCTCCAGTTTTTGCTTGAAATGTGAAATAGATACCAAACTCTAATGTTGTCTTTGCGAAGTATCAACTATTACCACACGGCAAATACTTGTACTCCATTCAACTTCATCATGGCATGATATGATATTCATATCTACCTCCTTGATCTACAGGCATATAGCAGATAAATAGATACTTGAAGATGCTCTTAGTTATCCTGGCAGCAAGAAATTAAAACACTGTAAAGCAAGAAATTTTTGACGCATACAATTTTCACAAACTGCAACTGGTATTCAATGCATATAGTGCAGACAAGAACTTCTGTGTGCATTTTAATTAGGCGAATCTTGGCTCTTGCCAAATACGCAAAATTAAAATGCTCGCAATAAATTCTAGTTTTGCAGTACACTGTTGGACAGACAAACAAAATACATCCAAACAAAAAATAAACCAAAGCTGACTGGCAGGAACAGAGAGAGAGAGAAAGAAAAGGAGAGCCTAAAATCCATATAGGACACAAGCTAGAAAGAAGTAACTCACCGACTTTCTGGTCGTCTGTTAGTGACAGCGGTATGACACTGCCGCGGTGATGGATGCTGAACTGGAGAAGACGCAGCCTCGTGGGCTGGGGGAGGGATACGGAAGGCCCTGCCTGGTCCATGGGGACAGAGGGTGCGGACGAGTCGTCTTCATCCTTCTTGGGTCTGAAAGATACCAAATAACAAACAATAAAGACAAATAATAAATGTGTTCACAAAACCATGTGGATCATTAAATGCTGCCAACATTCATACATAATGGGGGGGGGGGGGGTGGGTTTCCAAATAGCAAGCGGGGAGATATTTTGACATCGCACAGTGCGTCTCAGTAGGCCAAAGTAATACCCAGTCAGGGAGGATCTTGTATTCTATTGTCACAACATAAAAACTTATTGTCAGCTGAGAACCAGAAGGGTGTTATTATTATTATTTTTTTTTTTTTGGGGGGGGGTCTGAGTTACTGGTGTCACTTTGTAAAGATTGATCTTCTCTACATTGTGATTTGATTTTTTTTTTCTTCATTTTCAGTAGAATGGTAAAAATGAAAATCACAAGGGCACTATTTTACCTGACATTTGGAACAATGCTTGTAAATTTACCCACTTTCGATGAAGTAAGCTCACTTCATGAATTTTTTGATTGTTTCATTCCTATTCATGATAATAAAAAAACACCTTCGAATGTGATAGCACCCTTCTGGTTCTCTGCTGACGATATACAATTTTCAGGAAGGATCCTGCAGATTCAAGAAGGACTTGGCAGCTTAGGGTCAATTGATTCACTTGACTACCAGCACAAGAGCAGGTGCAATGTCATAATTTTCAAGCCCTTAGAATGACATGGGCACACTCCTTTTTTTTTTTTCTTCTTCTTCTTTAGAATGCCTCATCTCCTTCCCCGTTGGAGAACACTATAAACATAAAATACTTTCCCTGTAAGGAAATTTGCACAGTTACAGGAATATCATGTTCACATGAAGGTGAAAATAGAAGCTTGCAAATATTTTGTCACTTTTGCATTTGTGGGTGTCAATTTTTGCGTACATGATTTGGTCATCTGCTGAACATTGACAAAATTCATTTCACTGGATTGGAAAAGAATACAAAGAATGTTAAAGGGGGCAGAAATGTCCTTGTTTTCATAGGTTTGTCAAACAATAAATGCTACAGTGTTCTCTTGCACTCACCCAGATAGGTGTTCTGGGGGCACTGCGGTGGGTTCCTCGAAGGTCACATGACTCTGGGCATGGCTTTGGTCCTGCACGTCTCCCTGGGCCCCAAACACTGAGTTGATGGCTCCTGTTAGGTTCCAGTTGCTCTGCTCAAGGTGGGCTAGGCACTCCTCAAAGTTCTCGATACCAGTGCAGGCCTGGAAACAAGGCACGTGGGGGGGGGGGGGGGGGGGGGAGGAAAAGGGTGGTAACTACAATGCAACACGTCACAAAACTATCATGTTACAAGAGATATGTGCTTGGGGTTGGCGAAGTACTCCTCATTCATCTAAACAATGTACATACATCATACATCATATATGTAGGCTTACAAATATGGTAAAATAAAAATAAATACAAATCACTACATGTATGTATGTCACAAGAAACTTGCTACTCAAAGGCAACCAATTACATAGAAACTGAATGTTGGCTAGTTGCGTGTTTTGTTTTTTTGGTTTTGTTTTTCTTCTCTCATTACTAGTGTACGTGCAAGTCATGTTGTGGCTTTTTCTACATACAACTATTGTACATGTAGCCTACATGTAGTAAGATGCAAAAGTGCTTACAGCTGCACAACCGCAGGGAGAAGTGCTATGAAACCCTGCACTGTCAAGCACATCAAACTAGGTCTAATACAAGTGCTGTCAATTACCACAGCTATCTCGTTAACTTGTTCTCAGGCTGAGGCATACATTTTCAGAGCCATAATTCTCACAAATGAACTCCATAAAAATCCTAAAAACTCGTCCTTTCTTTTTCTTTTACAATTCAGTAAAAGGATCCCCCCCCCCAAAAAAAAAAAGAGAGCGCAAAACATCAAAAGCCCCATGGGAATCATAAGGTGCTGCATTTCCCAGATTCCCTGGTATACACGTACCTTCAGAGCAAGTGCCCAATACCTTCTTTCTATCATCCATGTGTACATACAACGTACAGTGGATTACACTTTGATAATCTGCTCCTTTAAATATACTGGAGCCTGCATGAACCCTCTCAGCCCTCCACCTCAAAAAAGCCAATACCACTTTAATAAATCAATGACTCTTGCATCCAGTTGTAAGATGCAAGCATCTTTAATTTGAATAAATTACACATTACTGGCTGCTTCACGAGATCTCTGGAGGCATTTCATGAAGCATTTTGGTCAGATATTTTTCTGACAAACTGTTACAAGCTAATGAAATCCTTGCATCTGATTGGCTGAGAGCAAATTTGTCCAACAACTTTGTCGGACAAAATGCTTTATGAAATGCCCCCCCGCAGTCTAGTGGATATGACACCTGTCGAGTAATCAGGTGGGTGTGAGTTATGAGTCCCATCTCAGTAATGTAAGCCCATGATTTGATTTACACTATTACTGAATAGAATACTGAATACACAAAATAGCCAAAGTTTGTTTTCATTGATGAAGGGCAATTTGTCAATCAGCCATTGACAATGCATGTAGCAAAAGCTGCCCATTACACTGAAAAGGTTAAACGGTATCAAGTATATAAAGCCTTACATTTGTATTTGTATCATTGTTCCACAACACTGCACCTACAATGTACAAACAACATGCAGTCTTTCTACCCTAGTGGCCTGACAACTCATTGCTCCAAGACATTTATCAAACACTATTCTTATACCACTGTATGCTTTCACCCGTCCCCTTTCACTTTCATTTCTTGCATTTTACATGGAGACTACCAAGAAAGTGGGGCCCTCTCCCCAGAGATAAGACTTTCGACCACAGATGATGTATTTAACATTTCCAGACAAATCTACAGCAGGGGCACAGGGAAACTATTTAATGCTAGTCAACACTCAAAACCCCAAACAAACCAGGAAAGGTATGAGAATCTCAATGAATCACCGACCAACTGGATACGCCCACTCTTATGCACCAGCTCAGAATACTTGTTTCACCACTGTTATTATTGAAATTGGAATTTGGGATGATTTCTCTTTTGAAGCCAGTAGCTCTCTAATAAAAATGAGAGACAACATGGTAGTAAACTACAAAAAGGCTACTTGGATTTTTGAAAACAAAAAACAGCAGTTCTGTTAATAAAAATATAAGGTTTTCATGACCAGCTAAACATTTTTACAGAATAAACATGACATTTCTTCTAAAGAGCATAAGCCATTAGCAAAAACAATAGAATACAGTACAGTGTGCAAGAATATCAAACACTGTAAAGACATTAGATCAGGTTCGATCTGATTTTATTTTTTTTCACTTCACAACCGTGTACAGCTGTACAAATATTTGTAAAATGATGTCAGATTTCACATTCATGGAGCTGATTCATGTGTGGGGAGAAGAGAGCCGCAGAAAAAAAGCATAGAAAATTTTGACTTGGATCAGACCGATGGGTGGGGCAGCCCTGCATTGAGCGTACCCGCTGGCAACAGTGTTTCAGTGGGTCGTTGCACATCAGTTGATTAAAACTAGACTTTTGTCAAACAGTGCAGACAAATTTTTTTCTTTTCATCATGAAGAGGGGACATGTGTAACAAAAAATCCCCATGTAAACTTGTGTAGTTGTAACAATGTACATGTGTATGTCAACGGAGAATCGAGACGGACGATAAGTGAACAGGGAGCTTCCTCATGAGCATCTCCCCCTGAGGGCCTCATGACCACCCCAACCATGCTCATGGGGAGGAGGGATCCATACGAGCCGAAGCCCCCTTATTATGGCAGGTTCCCTGGGGGGCATTTCACGAAGAGTTTAGTCAAACTTAAAATTTAAGATTATGGTATGCCACTGGTTTCCCTGTTCAATTCTATCAGCCCAATCACCACCCACTTCAATTTATCATTGATGTTCACAGAATATAAATTCCTTTGTTACTGTAAAAGTGGAAATTTTCGCGGTGTTGAAATTTTCGCGCATTTCGCGCAACCAGAAACTAGCACGAAAATAAAAACACGCGAATATTTTTGCTTGCCATACGTTCCTGTGCGTGATGTCTTGATTCCGCGGAATTAAAAACACGTGAAACTCTTCTGACCCGGCCTACATGTAGCGCGAAAAATTAGTCCCGCGAAAATATCCACTTTTACAGTATTCATTTTCTTAAAATTATAGTAAACAGATGGATACATCATGATGTGTGGTAGGCCTAACAAAAGTGTTAGACATGAAAAAAGTAGACCCTAGGCCCAAGTCTCCAAAATCTTCATTACAAAAGACATTTAACTGTTAAAACTCCCTTGAGCATTGTTGAGCAACATTGAAAGCACACACATCATACCATAACTTTTATTAAACGCGACTCAAGATTCTCCCCAGACTGGATAGTGGAACAGAATAGCCCCACAGGCTACCCATACTCCATGGACATTGACCATAGGCTACAATGTACACCGTACCGCGTTACTACCGGTGTGCTTGGTTGTCTGACACAGCACAGCTCAGCATGCAATAGATAAAGTTTAAATCACAATCCGCAAGTTATGCAATAATATAGGACAGTTTGTCACACAACTCCACCCAAAACCCCAAAAGTATATTTTTCTTTGCATGTCGAGTGCTTAATACCGACAGTAGCCTTTTTGGTTGTGTTGCACAGTTATCAGTAATAATAATATAGGGCCCAAGTAATTCGATGTCGGAAATCGCCAGTCATCATAATTGATCATGGAATAGAATCTAACCGGCATCGGTGTATGCGTAGTACATTTACCGTGTGAACCTATGGGGAAACACGCTATTTGCTAGCGACATCGACAGAGCGCATCACAACCTAAGCAAAAATGGAACAAAATACACTTTACGATAATCAGTGTCGATACAAACATTACGAAAGCCACCATGGATACGAGTACATGTGAAACATGGCGAATATTATCGCCTGGGCTTGTCTAGACGTGAGCATGTTACCTGAAAATTTGCCAGGATTTCCTCTCTGTTCGCCGCCATTGTTGTTGATGTCGTAATTGTGAGCATGCGCTGTGGGCTCGGAAGGCAGCCCACTCAGCTGACTCCGTCCTGACTTGTTTCGCAGCGAGCAGTCAAGCGTCGCGATGTTGCGAAATTTCGCCGTAAGGAGAAATAATTAGTACATGTACCAGTAATCAAGAGTGTGTATTTAAGCTGAGCTTATACTAAAATGCCTCAAATAGCGATTCGTGTTTAAAAGAGAGGTTTAACTTGAAAGCTGTATTTCTGTAATGCTTTCCTACCTGTTTTTAGAAACGTGGAAGTATCTGTAGTTTAGTCACGACACAGTAACAAAGAACCGAACCCGCCCACTCGTCAATAACCCTGCGTCTCGCTCTCAAACACATCAACAACAACAACAACATACAGCAACGAGGTCTTTAAATGAATGCGTCATCGCAGGGAGCGCTATCAGTAGGAGACGCATAATATGAACCCTAGGCAATGTTCGGTATGATCCGCCGTGTAGAGCATCACCCGACAAGTTACGACATGTACCCCGCTGCCCGGGGAAGTTCGTGATATATTTCTAGATCATTTTGATATGTGCGCTCTTGGCTTACAAATAAACACTTCGATGTGCCTACATATTTCCGCAAGCGAACTTGGCCATTTAAACGGACATTTAAAACGGACTTTTAAAATCTTGCCTGGGGAGTGCCGATGCTTGGAGAAACAGCTGGACTGAGGAGGCACCAAGCCCAAGGAAAGGTATGGAATGCTTTCTTGTTCCATAATTTGCTAAGAATTATTAGAATCATGAGCGCAACTAACAAAAGTTAGAATGTTTCAGCAGCTACTGTAGTGCTGCACGTATTACGCCTTGACCTTGGAAGTTAATTCGTGTTATCAGGGAAGTGAAAGAGCGCCGATCTCTTTTCCACCTCCCTGGTATTATTTGCGTTTACTCTTGGTCTACATTGGCCGATATAGCTATTTAAGAGTGCTCACATAGTATAAAGATCCACGGAAAAATAAATTTTCTTTGCTTTTGTACAGGTTTTATTCCCCTCCTAGACAGAATAACAGTTAGTTTACTTAGGCCCTACTGTCAGACAGTTTTGTCGTCATAGTGTGCAGGTTTCAAATACAATATATTCTGTAAGGAATGCGGGGCGCTTTAAGACTGTTTTGCGAAAATCATTATCAGCAAACTGAAAAAAAAAAGCAAACTGATTTTTCTGCTCTGGATATTCAGAAGCTGCGAGATCCAGCCTAGATCTCCTATATGCTGTAATATACTTGAAAGAAAATGATTATGGCTAAAACTGTAAAGAGTAGCCGGTCAGAAATTCATTCAAGGTGCATTCTATAAAAGTCGCGCAACGCGACATTTTCTCATCACGAATCCGAATACAAGGCATTGGAGCACCTCACCTCCCTGATTGGAGTAAACGAAAGGGGCGTGGTTACCAGCATGGAGGTGAGTGTCACCTCCCTGTTACCAGTATCTTTAAAGGGATCGTATAGTTTTGGTTGAGACCTAATTTCAAGTTTCTAACTTTTTTTGTGAGATATTGAGAAGCCTCCTATGAAATATGAAAGAGCATGTAATTCCATGAGGAATTCAACATTTATTTGATGAAAATTGGTTTTGAAATGGCTGAGATATCCAAAACAGGGCGATTCTAATGAAGTGTGGGACCCACATAGTTACCATCGCTTTGTTTTACTTTGTTTTTGGATGTTTCAGTCATTCCAAACCCGATTTTCATCAAATAAACTTTGAATTACTCTTAAAATGGTATGCTCTGTACTATTTCATAAGTGTTTTCTTGGTATCTCGCAAAAAGTTAAAAGCCCAATTCTCATCTCTACCAATACTGTATCATCCCTTTAAAGTACGATGTCCGCAACACAGCGTAGAACCCCGGGAACGTACTATACGGAGGATGCGTGTTCCAATACTTCTAAAGATTTTGTAAAACTTTGTACGTGCAGCGCTTGAACTTGAACTTCCTTTTACTAAGTTTGCATAATGGCCTCCTGGTTTGTCACGGTAAAATTCATTTCTTTGTCCAAAGAGCCCTCTCGCTCAACTTTTTTTTTTTTTATTTTTCGAAGTCGTCACTGTCTTTTTGGGTAATTTACTTCCGTGTCTAGTAACTGATCAGTGGGAATCACTGGGAATGCAGGGGGGTGATTGTTCCAATCCTTGTGGGATTCATTTAAGAGTACATTATTGTTGTGTGAACAACAATAGATATAATAATGTACTCTTAAATGAATCCCACAAGGATTGGAAGAATTATCATCCCCAGCTGCATTCCCACTGATTCCCACTGATCAGTTACTAGCCATCCCCTTCAAAGGGGATGGCTAGTAACTAGATGGTTAGCATGCCTGTACAGTGACGGGGCGATCGATAACGGGCCGTGCTAACCTGGAAACATTAAACTGCACATTACTTGAATATGAGACAATTCTGAAGCAAATAATTTTCACACAACAATAGATATATAATGTAGCCATTCCCTTTAAGACATGGGCCACGGAACTTTTTTTGTGTGTGTTTTTGTGTTTGTTTGCTTTTTAATGTGTGTGTGTGTGTGTGTGTGTGTGTGGAGGGTGCTCGTAGTTTAGAGGTCGAGGGTCAATCCCCCCCCCCCCCCCCACCCCGAGAATCTCTGGCGGAACTCTCGAAAGTATTGGGTTTCTGTAAGATGTGGTGCGGTTGTTGTTTTTGTGTGTTTTTGTATTTCTTAGCCCCCTCCCCGCACTGATATTTACCTATTTTATACCATTCTTTATTCAACTGGTATAGGCCTAACGTAGCCGTGACAGTATCGTGGTAAAACATATACCATACACACTGTATCATGATACACCTGTATTGATTTCTTGACAGGATAAAGGATGAATATAAGGCATCCAGTGGGTATAGTGCCGTGGACCTGGTCCATGGTATATGAATTCTGTAATATAATGATGTATAAAAAAATGGGTTCAAAATGCATTACTCTCATCGGGTGCTGTTCGTTATTCCGCAGGTTCGTTATTCCGAAGGTTCGTTAATCCGAAACACACAAATTCCCTATACCTATAGGTTCGTTAATCCAAAAATGAAAAAGGGTTCGTTAAACCGAACATATGTGGCGTTATTCCGAAGGTTCGTTAATCCGAAAATGACATAGGGTTCGCAATTTCGAAGGCTCGTTTATCCGAAAATGAAATAGGGTTCGTTATTCCGGAGGTTCGTTGATCCGAAATGAAATAGGGTCCGTACCGAACCTTCGTAATAACGAGCTTTGTTTCGATTTCGGATTAACGATCCACCGGAATAACGAACCTTATTTCATTTTCGGATTAATGAACCTTCGGAATAACAAACCTTATCACATTTTCGGATTAACGAACTTTCGGAATAACGAATCTTCGGAATAACGAAGCTTCGGAATAACGAACTGTAACCACTCTCATCAGCCCCATATATGTGTACACTCCCTTCAGCTTTCTTGCTTTCCTTTCTCTCCCTTCAAATTGTTTGCATAGAAATGCACCATGAAATGCAGTGGCGGAGAGGGGGCGCAACCGGCACACGCCCCCCCCCCCTAGTTTCGTTAAAAACAAAAGAAATAAAAAGAAAAAAAATGAAATGAAACCCGGAAGTGGCACCAGAAATATTAGTTGCGCCCCCCCCCCTTTACAGAATTCCTGGATCTGCCCCTGAAATGTGCTTCAAAGATGTTTCCTAATTGTGTATGATATAAGGAACCTGAAGACTTGTTGATCATAGAGGCTTTCTGAACAACTTTTTCCTTTTCCAGGCATGCATTTTCTACGTTGGCACGCACGTAAGGATTCTGAAGTATGTTGTTTTTGACGATTTAAAAAAAAAAAACTATGAATCATGGTGTCCCCAATCAGACCCATTCCCATTGGTTTCAAAGACAAGAACATCTCCCACATAATGTATTTTAGACGCCAAGTCCAAGTCATGATTCTGTCCAATGTAACTCCTCCTGACCATCTGAATATAAGCTACAATGGGGGGACCTATAGATCATGCTTAGACCCTACGCATTTTTGCCGAATTAGATAAAAAATAGTGGTAATGATAATGATCTCAATAGCAGCCTCTATCAATAGATAATTTTCTAGACCCAATCAGCTATTGACCTAAATCTGACTTCACTTATAGACCTTTGCGGATACTAGTATCTTCACATACATCCGATGAGGAAACTCGTGGAGTAGGCCATGCGTGATGCTGTGAGAAAAAAAAAATAAACAAACAACAACGACACACACACACACACACACACACAACCACACACACGACTGAGAGTATATCGGTGTAATAATCTTCTTTGTTAAGTGAGCAAGTATGTTTCAAACGTTTCCATGTCGTCTCATATAACCCAACAAACAGAATGATGTGTGAACACATACATTGTATTACACACAAACACTCACACATCGCCACCCCCCCCCCCCTACACACGTAGACCTATGCATGCATTTTGCACAAGATTTTAGGGATGTTTCCAACATAATTGTGATGATATTCCCTATTCTAATAGTCCCGTTACTCACACTATTTCATGTTATAATAGACCCTATCTGGACGGCGTAGATGTTACTTGAAGTACACTTCCATGACATTCTCAAGTTGATTTTGATGACAAAAGAGAGTTAAACAAGCGGACGAACACAATGTTGATAGTTTCACAAAAATCCTGACATAACATAATAAAGCTGTTAGATTAGAAGCTTTAAACGTTTTCTCCAATAGTGATAATGGCCCCAACCACATCATAACTGGAAATAAGCGATGCTGGCCTCTGTTACACTATTATTGTGTTCTCAATCCCATCGTTATATGCACACTAAAATATCATGAAAATCTTATACTTATATCGTCACCATAATCATCAAAATACAACAATAGACTCCAATAGGTTGATGCTAACAAGGATTTCAAGTGAAGATTTACGTGTATAGGTCAGTTAGAGTAGAGTGAGGTGATAACGTATATTTATACACTATAGTGTATAGTTGCCACTGTCATTATCATTGCGTATTACAACATGTTTCACTTTCAGTTTCAATAAGTTTTATTTCTCCACTTGTACAAAACAGAAGATAAGTATGACAATATCGAACATATTATTCACAAGTCATGAAAATATAAACAAAATGTCGCATTACAAATATATAATCATGTGAAATAACACATAAATATCATTTCAGATCTTTAAGTGTACAGGTGGAGGAGACCGTTATCAATAAGCAAAACGCTTGACTTGGATAACGGCCTCTGACCATATGCCTTGTAACAATTTTTTATTTAACTAAAGGAAGGAACGGAACAATTACATACACGTAGAACAAATAATGTAAATCTTTAAAGTATTTCAAATGTCATTTGACCAAAAAGGACAACACAAGGTGGAATGTATAAAGACGAAAGAAGGACAAAACAAAACAAAACAAAGCCCGAGAATAAGGTACCCGAATAGGAAGAGTAGAAGAAAGAGAGAAGAGAATGTTAAAACTTAAGTTCCATATTTACATTTCATCAGACCATTTCCGACGAAGCATGCATCTACCATTGTTTTTTATTATTTACTGAATTAAAGAAACAATTTGAAAATATTGTGATATAGCAATATAGAAGTGAAGTCAGAGAGTAAAACACAAACAGCTGAGTTCATTGAAACCCGATTTTGTGTTACGGTAACGAATTTATTTCAACTCTGTCCTATTCTGCATCTAAAAGTCCATATTTCTTTTAATGTCACCATTGTTTGCTGTGTTTTTGATCATCTTTCGTGATTATTTAATTTTCATTATGAAAAAAATATGGTAATATCAGCTAGTTCAGCTCAAAGCAACCACATGTTTTGTTATAAAAAAATTAAACTATATTAAAAAAACAAAAACAAACCGCTGAATGCTCCCCTGTTCCGAAGGTACGTTATTTCTCCACCTTCCGTTGGGATCGAACTCTATATGATATTACGTAAATATCAACCGTGCTGTTTTTAGACCATGACATTGATGTTAAATGTACTTATGTTTCAAGCAACTTCCTCCACGTGATATACGCGAAGTACATGCAGTATACGTATGATGTACGGCATAGTGCCAAACACATACCATGTAATATGGATCGAACGAGTTCATGCATGTTTGTCATGTGCGCGTGACTGTGTTGTTTAAACCCATCACTATCAAGGCTGTATGTATATCACTATCACACAATACAGTTTGTTTGTTTGTTTGTTTGTTTCATTTCCATCTGAGAAGATGGCTGGATAGCCCATTATTCAGCTGCAATGGCGTGTCTTCCACAGTATTGACTACAGACAATGTATTTGAAACGGTGGTTCTGAAAGGGTTAAATTAATAACTGACGATGCAATTCTGTGGGTGACTCCCCTTTATAGGAAGCTATTATACGCACATCAAAGGGAAGGTACTTCCTTTTTAAGGTGTTTTTTTTTTCAACAAACACATGACACAAATTCAATTGATAGTATGGTGGAATGGAGACGAAATGATAACGAGGTCGCGTACTGTGAATCACGCCCCGGATTCTTCTGTTGTTCTTGTCTAATCCTGTCAATTTCCTTGGCTCGTTTAATCTTAAAGGACAAGTCCACATTCATAGGAGTGGATTGAGTGAATGCAGCAATATTAGTAGAACACATCAGTGAAAGTTTGGGGAAAATCGGACAATCTACTCTCTAAAAAAAATCGAGTGAAAATTTTCACTCTAAAAAGAGTGAATACAAAAAAGAGTGAATTTCGAGTGAAATTGGAGTGAATTTTGAGTGAAAATGCTCTTTTTCACTCATTTTGGAGTGACGTCAGGGATCACTCGAAGATTTTGGAGTGATCCCTGACGTCACTCCAAAATGAGTGAAAATGAACATTTTCACTCAAAATTCACTCCAATTTCACTCGAAATTCACTCTTTTTTGTATTCACTCTTTTTAGAGTGAAAATTTTCACTCGATTTTTTTTAGAGAGTATTCAAAAGTTATGAATTTTAAAGTATCTGCACAGTCACTGCTGGATGAGAAGACTAACACTACAATGTGCAATGTCACTTACATAGAACGATAATAAGGAAAATATAAAGAGAATTTCACAAACTTTTATTTCTTTTTTTTTGAAAAAAAAGTGCACAGTTCCTCAGCTTGTCACTGACGTATGTATTCCCCTGTCTTCCCCTGTCGCTGTTGCGAAGACGGGACAACAAACAACAAAATCCGAAACAAAAATATTAACAAAATAATTCTCAAAAAAATACAAAATAGTTCACAGATACCAATAATGGAGTATAACAATTTGGGGTAAGTAACAATAAGTGTATATTGATGAAAACATGTGGGAAAGAAAATAATTCTATTCCACTTTGTCGACATTTTGCACACTGTTCTCGGATATTGCCTTTGGCGACAGGGCGTGAATGCAGATGATGATTTACTCCAACAATAAGAGAACGTTATTAAGATCTACTGCAGTAATAATGTTTCACAATAGTCATAGATACATGCCAGCTAGAATGTTAGTTCCTTCTAATGTGGAATAACAAAAGAGTATAACGCGAGGAAAGCGCTCCTGGCTATGTTGTAATTATAATAGCGATCTATGCAATGAATACATTGTTGACAAAAACCGCAAGATATTTAAATGAGTTTTCACAGGGCGTGTTGGTTTTTTTTTTTTCCACACTTTTGATGCTGGTCGGATATATTCGCACCAGAGTCTCGTTTACCGTGGCGAAAAAGATAAGGTGGATTATGAGTACGCCAGTGATTTAGACTTGAATGCGAGGAATGAATGAACAAATCTGCAAATTGGCCACGTTGCAGTACATGCAAATCGCAACACAGTTATGTAACGATAAACATGGTACAGTGTACCGCATCCTCAAGATACGAAGCCACTGCGTGGGTGGGATGCAACAACCATCAAAGAAGCCACGTTGATGTTTCCAAATCACGAAATACTCACTGTCCTCCATGCATTTCCATAACCCGATTAGAGCAGTGCACGCATCCACCCACGTTCACTATCTTTTATGTCAAATCACAGAGTTTGGTGACATCACAACAAATTTTGGGTTCGACATTGCGTGGGAAGAAACAGTTGTCAAATTGGCCACGTAAATAAATTCTAAGAACAGCAAAATCGCTACTGGGTTATGATTATGTCAGGTCCTCATCAGCAATGCAACCAACATCATCGTTTTAGCAATCATTTGCTATTTTCATCGCCATCACAGTGGCCTACGCCATTACTAGATATTTCAATAATGATAAACATTCAATTTAGCGCTTTTAGAATTTGTCCATCGTAAGTCTATTATACGTGAAAGACCTGGAGCGAATGTGAAGCTCCGAAGTTGGACTGATATAAAGAAATAAAAAAAAAGAAGAAAACGGCAGCACATTATCACACCAACATGTATCGCAGTGAAAAGACAAGTAAGAGGTCAAGTTATTTTTGGTGAAAAGCAGACAACATGCACGGTTCGACATGACATGACATGACACATTGTGTCTTTCTTCGTGCGTTGTGCGCATGTCAGCGTACATACCATGCATGTTTTTAATTGTCTTTGTAATTTGTACACTTGCACAAAAGAAACGAAGTACAAGTTCAAGTTTACGTGTAAATACATAAACAAACTTTATCAGAAATACAATACCACATACCCCCATGCACCTCATGGAAGAATCACGAAGAAAATAATGTCTGATTATCATTAGTGAAGAGATGAACAATGTCACATTCTGTCAACGCCTTGTAAAGATGCTGGTATGTGTTTTGTAGCATAGTATACACCATAAGCAAAATTGATTACATTTTTACTGTTTTCTAGGTATATGAGAATTATAGTGTCTCCTCGCGTCTAAGGTGGCAAATATTTTTCTTACCTCAGTTTAATGATACCAAATTTACGACACGAAATGATCGAGGAATATTTGATTCTGCTTTCAGAATCCGCCCCTGACGTGGTTATGTGTGGAAGAATTTCATGTTAAAGTGAAAGACACATACCCGACAATCAATCAAAATACTGACATCAATAGATAATGTACACACCACTTTTTCGAAGACTGATTTTTGCCAATATCTTAATAAGGTTAAATGAAGCCAAAGGTCTCCCATTATGAAGCTTGTCCCATATTAAAGCAGCTCCAAATTCTTACAGTATTACACGTAGTATATAGAATATTTCGATGTGCAGTGGCGGATCCAGACGGGGCGCAACCGGCGCACGCCCCCCCCCCTTTATTCTTCGTTAAAAACAAAAGAAATAAAAAGAAAAAAAAATGAAATGAAACCCGGAAGTGACACCAGAAATATTAGTTGCGCCCCCCCTTTTACAGAATTCCTGGATCCGCCCCTGACGTGGTTATGAGTGGAAGAATTTCATGTTAAAGTGAAAGACACATACCCGAAAATCAATCAATATACTGACATCAATGTACACACCACTTTTTCGCAGCTAGCAGATTTCATGAAAAACACACAAATATTGACCAACAAAATCTGTGTACCTATCACGTCGTGCTGAAGGTTTTACAGTTTAATCATAGGACGATACAAAGGCGTCACAGTTCTTATAAACAATGGGAGACCTTCGGTTTGAATCCAATTCATTAATTTGACAAATTTCTACGTCCACCATGGTCTGATTTTGCACAACATTTTTTACAAACACGCAAGGTGTGTTACACACGTGCCAATATTCAGAATATCCGCGAAGGAGAGATCAGATAATGATAAAGTTATACATCTGGTTAATGCTACGATTTGTGGAAGAAAAACAAAACCGAGGATCATTATAACACGTAATGTGGAGAGAATACACGATAATTATTCCACTTCAAATAGAGAATCATAATGATTCAAGTCTATAAATGCCAGTGTGCCAATAATTTTTGATGCGCTGCGAATGTCAGCATGCATTGAACTTTGCAAAGTATAGATAAATGACACTGGCTGATATACACGATTCTTCTGACTCTTCTAATCGGTACAAGGGAATTACTCCCGAGTACTGGTAGTCCCGATTAAGTGGATGCGACTGTACTTAAGGTTGAAAACGTACGGTATCACAAGAGGCTACAAAGATGAATTAACCAATATTTATATGGACATGTGGATTGAGTGAATGCAGGAATATTGGTATAACACATGATCAACGAAGTTTGAGGAAGATCGGACAATCCGTTGAAAAGTTATTCTTAAAGTTTCAGTGCCGCCATCGCTGGATAAGAAGAAAACTACAATATGTGACGTCACACATTGGCAACGATAATGAAAGTACGAGGAAAATTCCACAAAATTATTATTATTAATAATAATTTAATAAAGTGATAATGATTAGTATTACTTTTGGTCTTTAGATGTAAGTTACACATTCCCTACACATTCCCTTGACTTGCTTCTGACATATTATGTAAAGAGGTCTTCCTGATTTCTGAACATGCTGAAAGAGGTCAGTCAAGTGCTCTTTCATCATGCTACAAAAGTGAAAATATATGGAATTTTCGTTACCACTTTATATTGTTTGTCATACGTGACGTCACAAAATGCGAATAGTCTTCTCATCCAGCAATGGCGGCACCGAAACTTTAAAACTTCATAACCTCAAAGGACAAGTTCACCTTCATAGACTTGTGGATGGAGTGAATGCAAAAATATTAGTAGAACACATCAGTGAGAGTTTGAGGAAATCAGATAATCTGTTCAAAAGTTATGCATTTTTGAAGTTTGTGCTCAGCCATTGCTGGATGAGAAGACTACTACAGCTTGTTATGTCACATGTGTAGAACGATATAAGGAAAATATAAAGAAAATTCAATATATTTTCTCTTTTCTCGCATGAATAAGAGAACACATGACTTGCTTCTGTCAGAAGGCGAGGGGGGGGGGATATTACCTTTAACATATTATGCCAGTGACAAGTCGAAAAAATGAGCACTTTTTTCAACAAATAAGATTTTGTGAAATTCTCTTTATATTTTCATTATATCGTTCTGTGCATGTGACATCATACACTGTAGGCTTCTCATTCAGGAGTGACTTCTCAGATACTCTAAAAATTCATATCTTTTGAACGGATTGTCCGATTTCCCCCAAAAACTTTCACTGATGTGTTCTATACTAATATTGCTGCACTCACTCAATTTGCATGTATGAAGGTGGACTTGTCCTTTACTAAATTGAACGAATATTGTCCGATGGGTTCTATTAATTTTGCTGCATTCACACAATCCACATTACATTTATTTGGGTTTCATTTTCCTTTGAATATAACGACATAACTGCCTGATCCCTCGCCAATTTCCTACAAAGGATGCCAGGGAAGCAGAACAGAGCATAAAGGAAGGAAACAAACCTTAGACGGGAACACAGTGTGGGGCAAAATTGACCGTATAATCCAAAGACATAAAGGTATAGTGTAAGTTAAGAGAAGAATGATTGCTCTGTAGAGATGAAAAACAGATTGTTAAAGTTTGCAAGGGGGTGGGGGGGGGGATCACCGGTACTAAGACGTCATCAGATTTAATGGTCAAAGTGAAAGGAAGCTCGAATGATGTATAGCGGAGGAATTATACGTTAGCACCGCTTTCCAACAGGACCTTGCCCACAACAATAGTAATCGAGATCCACCATATTATTGACACCTGCGTGCGATCGTATGAGGGACATTGTTGTGGGTAACGACATAAGCATCGTCCAAATGCGTAAGTATCCTTTGCAGGATTCGTACTCGGGATCTCCGTTTGAAAGCCCAGGGTCGTAAATCCGCTATACCGCAGTGCGATCCCGTTATGTATACGATCATCAATTTGTATGTTTGAATTTGTGAAGAGACAGATTTGCTCTGCATTTCAATAGATCGTGCTCCGCGCATCGTTCGCACTTCATGATAGTTCATTGTTTATTGCTTTAAATCTTGCACGGAATGATGAATTGGATAAGAGATGTTTCTTGAAAACCCGAGAAACTGGTTTGGTTAAGAATTATGAAACCGAATATCGTTCCAACGCATTCGTCGTATGGAGCAACCTTCTGGTTCAAGCCTACAATGTATTTGTTCATTTTTATTTTTCATTTGAGGCCATCATCCTATCGTAAAAATTGCTTTTTAATGCTCTAGTTGTCTCCTGCATATATTGCTCTGTTTGATTTTGTTTTCGTTTGTAAGATGACATGTGTTGTGTTCATCCGACATAGTTGAGAATCCCAAGATCAAACGATTATCGTTTATATAAACATGCCTGAGCACAACATCGCTTTGGATGTGTCATTGTTATGTTAAACTGTGTTTGGAGAAAGAATGTGTAACATTTTTGTCGTGCGTTTCATCAAAAAAAAAAGAACTAAATCGGAGAATAGCGCGAAAACTCCAAGAGCACAGTAAAAAAAAAAAAGAAGAGAAAATAAAGTTTATTGGAGAAGAATGAGAGATGACGTCATGGTATCATGGCAACGTGTTTTGAAATGTCAACCATTTTTGGGGAAGTCTAATTTGAAAATTGCATCGGTTGGGGTTTGCCCCGGAACGAAAATCTTGAAGCGAATGGAGTATTTGCCAACAACTTGTAGCGGCCATAAAACTATTAGGTTCTTCTTCTCTGAAAAAAGTAAAACACCCCAAACATCTTAATGGGAACAGCCAGGCACTATCAGTTATTAATGCTCAAGTGTTTCTTTGTTTTATTTTGTAGAAACCGTTTTTCTTTTACACTTTTTTTTTTAAATTTAAGATTTTCTTATTGATTTTCAAATTCATAGCCACATAGCATAACATAATTTATTAGCATAAACAATAAACAAATTATACAAAACGGAAAAACACGGAATTACAAGGGAAAAACGAAGGGAAAAAGGCAGGGTAAAGGCAGTCGGAAAGTGTGGAAGCAGATTTATTAAGCTGGTCATATAATGTTATTGTCATTTGTAGTCCCCAAAGTTCTAGCTGTTTAAAAAGAAACCAAAATTGAAGTCACATATTCAAGACTGCTATAAAAACATCTATCAACTCAATTTGTCATTTGTCGCCTAAAAATTCTGAGCTGTTAAAAAAGAGACCAAAGCTGAAGACAGGCTGACGGACTAGAAGTGGTTGATCGCTGTTCACTGAAGTGAAACTGGATATACCACTGTTGACTTTCAGGAGTGAGCGAAAAAATGTCGATATTGTCCATGAGCACGTTTTGTTGCCAAATTTGTTTGTGTGTTTTTTTTTTTTTATTAATTGCATTCAGGGTAAGGAATCCATATGCTTCAAACATGTACATATAGTGATAATTGCATAGTGCTTTATCAGTGATGATTTCTTAAAGGGGGATTATAGCGAATAATGTACTTTAATCTTTCTTTTCGTTATCAATTCTTTTTCCAAACCATAAACAGAATTGTGAGATGATGATACTCTGATATGAAATTGTTATCAGTTGTGACCAATGTCACTGTGTCGTGATAACATACGGACCTTTTAAAGTTGTCTTTTTTGTGGCCATATGACTTCATTTTATACTTTGCCCGTTATTTTGCTCTCTCTCTCTCTTTCTCTCTGTCTTGTCATTTTAAGTTAGAATGGAATTACCATTTACATTTCACGTTTGATGATCAATAAGTAAATATGGAAATCTATCAAACAGTTATAGAACCTAAGTACTGCACTCTGGAGACACGTATGAGCTCTACAGGGGAATTCATAACAAGTCCAATTTAGAATTAGTCTGAAAAGAAAGAGAATTTATAGATTATGACAAGCACAACCCTGAAAATTTGGAAGTTACGACATTTCAAAGATTTTTTAATCTTTACGTAAGAGTTCTTGAACCGCTGGAAAGGACAAAAATGACTAAAATTCAGATTTTTGTTATAAAAGTGTAAAACATACCATTATTATCAATTCCTGGTTGAATAACTTCAAAATGAGGATCAGTATTGAGACTAACTGAGATTGAGATTTGAGGCAAACTTGTTTTTGAAGGAAAAACTGGAAATGTCAATATTTAATGTACAAAGTATGTATATCTATAAACTTAGGGCAAGTTTTGAAGGGATGACATCGTCTCATAACTATTTGGATATCATATTGATTTCAAGAACTGTTTCGTTTCAATGTTGTGCGTAAAAAATGTTGCTCCTTCTTTTCAGAGGAACGTTCAACTGGTCCGGAAGTTCCCTTTAAAAGTTCAAAGAGGAACACGTTTCTTTTACACTTCACCATGGCGGTGTTATACTGGTAATACACACTCAGGCGCACTACACGTGTATTATTAACTCGCCTTGGTGTCAATAGTTGTGCGCAAAGGAGCTTTTGCGATTGCTCAAGGTCCGTTGGGACGCGAGTTGTGGGTCATACTCGTCGTTGGTCGTGGGTCATACCCTCCGTTGGTCGCGGGTCTTGGGCTCATGAGTTGTTTGCTTTTGGTCGTGGATCCTTGGTTGTGAGACGTTGGTCTTTGGCTGTGGACCTATCTGGTCCTGGGTCGTAAGTCCTGGGTCTATTGGGTCAAATTGTGGTATGAGTCATGGGTTGTCAGTTGCGAGTCGTGGGTGAGTAGTCGTGAGTTGTTGGTCATGAGGTCTCAGGTCTTACTTTGCTGCGGTTTAACATTTATCATATAATCACGAGCTTTATGTTATGTGTGCATCATTGTTGTTTTGTGTCAGTCTTTTGTTTGTTTGTATTCACTATGATTATGTTGTGTATGCATTTTTTTTTTCTCTCGATATGTTCTTTTTTTTTTTGTTGCAATCTTGTACCCTGGGATTTGTATTATGCACGGATTTGCTATATAATAGCCACTGGTTGAGCAAGTTCCTCTTAATATCGCCGTGGGAATAAAATCAAAGATGGGTCTCATGACGTTGATGGTTAATCATGGGGTCCAGAGTCATTTATCAAATTCCGTAACACAGTCAATTATTTGATTGAGTGTGAAGTGAAACGTATAAACTTGGTTTGTTTGAAGCATGTGATACCCCTTCAGTTAGGCCTACTTGTACATGTTTATCAGACGTACGCACATGTACCGCGTCACATGACCCTTTTGTCCGGTGTTGCTTTGTAATTTTGCTTGGGTTTGCATGGATGTTTCTGTATTTGTATCTGTGTGTGTATGATCGTGTGTGCGATCTTGTCCCATTGCTTTACTTGGGCCTCTTCCTCTTCCCCTTCCTCTGAAAGCCATTTGTATACATTTATGATAAATACACTCGTATACAAAGATTTTTTTTTTCTTTAAAGGGACTGTTTATACAGTACTGGTTGAGGTGAGGATTCAGGCTTATAACATTTTTTAGTGAGATAATGAGAAACCTCCTATGAAATATGACAGAGCATGTAATTTCAAGAAGGATTCAACGTTTATTTTATGAAATTGTCCTTGAAATGGCTGAGGTATCCAAAAAAGCGATCCTAATAAAATTGACAGGACACGACTTTTATTAGGATCTCTTTGTTTCACCTTGTTTTTAGATATCTCAGTCATTTCAAAACCGATTTTCATCGAATGAATTTTTGATTCCCCTTTGAATTGTATGTTCTTTAACATTTCATAGAGTGGTTTCTAAATATCTCGCAAAACATTACAAGCTGAATCCTCACCTCAACCAGTACTGCAGGGGCCGCGGAACGTTTTTCAGTGTGGGGGGGCTGCGGGACTGGGGGGGGGGGGGGTGGCAAGGTCAAGACCCCCCCCCCCCCCCCCCCCCCCCCCCCCCCCGCTTAGACGGGAAGAATCTAAGGGCTGAATCTTTGGGAATTGAAATTCATGAAGGTTGTGATTTTTTTCGATTTTTTTCGATTTTTTTTTTTTTACGAACCAAAAGTGTGGGGGGGGGGGGGGGGCTGCAGCCCCCCCAGCCCCCCCGCTTCCGCGGCCCCTGTACTGTTACAGTCCCTTTAACTTAAGGAACTCGATAAATGTAAGCTAATGTAAAAGCTCTCCTTTTTTTTTTTTCCTTGTAAGTTCCCTCCATATTCCTTACTATCTAGTGCTATTTCAACTCATGTAGTGAATTCATGAAGATCAAAATATTTGCATATTATGTGCGTCCATAATGTGCACGTATGTACAGGCGTGTATATGTATAGGTTTTCCCAATTCCATTGATTTGTCATTTAATTTCATATTAGACGCATTCATTTTCGTAAAATTTGCTCAACCAGCAAAATGCAGTCGTTCAAAACTCGTTTTTCTTCGGTCAAAGTGCATGGCTACTGTTGGCAACCGATTTCGCATTTGAGCATTCCGATTCATTGAATGCGCATACAGTTTCGGCAGTGGTTATTAAAATTTGCCTCCACCTTGTCACCAGCTCTTTCTGAGCATTCGTATTCGGATATGGGCAAACAAGTTCACAAAAGGAGCATTCAAGTCAAACCTGTACAATATCCATTAAAAAGCACATAGCTTGTACTGCGTTTTAAATTAAATCTTAAAAACGACTAAATGTGGGTCACACATGATGATGCAAATAAATATTTAAGATGAAGATCAGAAAGCTGTGTGGTGATCATAATTAATACAGAATATGATGTCAAATGAAGATTGTAAACACTTGTTCTATGATGATATTAATATAAATAATTGCGTAAATCAAAGATAAAGACGGCCATGAGATAACATCACGAAATGAGGAGATTATAATGAAGTTTACATAACATGTTGAGGAAAAGAAAACAATCTGGGTGTTTCATAAAAAAATGCTGATTGTGATGATGAAAATAATTAATGTAAGATAAAAAGTTAGTCACATTCAATGACTAGCTGTACGTAATCAATCTTGCCTATCTATGAGCATACGCGCATTACAAAATTGAATGCTCAATATGTGACAATCGCTTGCTCAAAAACAAAATTGAAAGTGCTTTTAAGTACTTATCGAGCCCATCGTTACTGATTTGAATGCACAAACTTGGAAATCCATGCCCAAACACGAAATTGAATGCTCACATCCGAATTTGAACTCGCGACCGCTAATGTGGGTGCTTAAAAACGAATGTGAAAGCAGTAAACGTGAAAGCGTTTGACCGTATAAAGTCACTGCACAGCTTCAAACATACGAATTTGAGTGCACATGAAATGAAAATAATTGATTTTTCTTTTGACAAAATTGACCGGGAAACCTATATTATACTATTATCATACTATTGTTTGTAGTTGTATTATTTTGCTTCATGCCATTTCATCCTCTTGTACAATATTAATTTGTCGTCAATGTTAGTTTCCAATAATTTTGTATCATTTGGATATGGAAATGAATAAAATGAAAATGAAACGAAATGAAACGAAAATTTTCCGACTCTGAACCCAGTTTCTAAGAATTGTGTTCATATTGTCAATGATGATAATGATAATAATGATGATGATAATGATACAGTAATTATGATGATAATAATGAAATAATGATGATGATAATGATACAGTAATTATGATAATAATAATGAAATAATGATAATTGAATAATGATACATTATTGTTGTTGTTGTTGTTGTTGTTGTTGTTGTTGTTTTTTAATTCAGAGTGTCCTCTTTAGTGTTGCCACTGATCTAAAGGGTCCGGCCAGTATTATTACCCTAGCATTGACATGACAGTATACCCATTTATACACATGGGCCGAGAGGGTCAAGTGGGTAAAAACATCTTATTCAAGAATTATAAGTACTGGACTGGATTCGAACTCTGGTCCTCCAACTGGAAGTCAGGGGTCTTGTCCACTATTCCACAGTCTCCCCCCCCCCCCCCCAACACACACACACAAACGATCTCGATAGGTTGAATTTATTGTGGTCCTTGAGCAGAGTATACAGCCAATATAAACCCCAAAACAATTTATTTACACGAAACGAGGATGATGGCATAGGACAGTGCATAGGAGACTCACATATTCTGGTATTATACAACGTCCAAGTAGATCCTTGTAATTTGATTGGAGGATTGTTGGCGACGTGATATTCAATAAGTACTCCATTCAACGCGCCGTGCAATTTTGGTTCTATTTTAGCGTGCAACTTGGTTCGATTTTTTCGTTTTATTCCACGGTTCGAGAAATTGTACGGTACTGCATGTACTGTGAGTTGCATATTGAGGATCGCATGCAGCTAGCGCAGTGTACGTGTGCGCGGTATATGCATGCGTGTATGTAGGCCTACGTAGTGCTAGTGTACGTGTATGAGCGCTAGCTGCAACCTGTATCGATATCTACACTGATTGCACAAGCCAGAAAGAGAATCGCAGTGGATCCACATGTAAGTATGGCTATATTTTTCATACATATATAGACTTCTAGGCCTAATTAGACCTACCCAACAATCCTCCAACCAAATAACAAAGATCTACTTGGACGTTGTATAAAACAAATAGTGTATGGTCTTTACTCGTGCAATGGAACGAGATTTCGCACTCGGTGAAAGATGAGGCGCACTATTCAACTCGGCTTCGCCTCGTTGAATAGAGCGCCTCTATCTTTCACCTCGTGCGAAATCTCGTACCATTGCACTCGTGACCATTGCACTCGTGACCATTCACTATTTGTATAATGTAGCAGTGCAATTCCATTACAATACCTCTTGCTTGTCAGCTTCACCTACATTGGTAGATTCCATACAAAAAGTCATGTTTTCTTCTTTTGTTCTGCTCTCATGAGCGCCCAATCCTGTATTACTATTGTGAAGTTGCTATATCACCATCCTTGTTCACTGTGATTTGTTATGAATTTTGATAGTATCTTATTCCTTATCCCAATCACTACAAATTCTGTAACTCTGTACCCAGTATAACCAATTCATAAATGTTCAAATGCAAAAGTCTAAAATCACCCGGAGCTCTCCTTTAAGGGGCTAAATGAGACATTGATTACAAAATGGAGACGAAATGTGTGAGGGAGAGGGAATCTTCTGGTTGTTCATTTTAGATAAAATACTTAGTAAGTTTGGCTGCCATCTGCGTAAGTGTGAGTCAAAGATGACTAATGAGCTAGACAGTAAGAAAGGAAAAGCGAAGGGAAGTAGAAGTAGGTGATGGAAAATAGATCACTACCATGTAATCTACAAGAAATATATCCCCTTTGTGTTCTCCCGTGTATATATATCGTATATCGCGTGTATGATAGTAATGTTAATGAAATGATCTGCCATCAGTGTTCGTACACCATTCTTGTTGTTTACATTTAAATCATTGTTGTCATTGTTGGAACGCTCGCGACACAGAACGTGAAAAACTGTCGCTCAAAAAGTATCCTTAAGCATATAAATTATTAAGAAAAGTTAAATGTGAATTTATAATGGCTATTATCTGATTGCAAACCTCAATATCAACCAATGTTAAAGGAGGGGGGGGGGGGGGAATGGAGTTAAGAGAGGAAAGAACACGCAAAAACTATATGGTTCAAATTTGCGGGTTTTTTTTTTATCAAAGAGGTAAAAATTGCGGGGAGCTGTCTCCCTTATACACGAAGTAAAATATTTTGGTTTTGATTGACTTATATACTATGTAAAGGCCTGCAATACAGATTAAGAGAAATCGTTATCTTGATTTCTATACCTTCTAGCTGCTCGTACTCTGCCCCTTTTTGTTTTGTTTTGTTGGTAGGGTGGTGGTGGATTTCTTTTTTTTTTTGGGGGGGGGGGTGGGGGCTGACAATCTACACATTGAAATGAGTTAAATATTACGAAAATGAGTGCATTGCTTTCAACTTCTGTATAAATTATTGTATGTTTCTTATAGAAATGGGAAAAAAACATCAACGAATGAATGAATGAAATGCACGTTGAAGCGCATACCCGCCCGCTGATTGCAGACAAAAACAGGCTGCCATCCTCGATGCTAAATTAAAGCTGACATCTTTACAAAATCTCGCAAGAAATACGAATGCATGTAACAATGTAACTCCGATACTTAATGCCGCCATTATGTTATTGCCTTGTTAGGCAATATTAGCCTGTCTGTGGTATAGCCTTTAGTCTATAATGGCCGCATTAAATTATTTTTCTATTTCTCTTGAACAGTCGCTTATGAAATGCAAATCTGACTGTGCTTACACACAATGCATGGATATAATCCATGCGGAGCTCTGTGTGCGTGGTTGTACGTACATATGCCGGTATGATTATGGATAACACATCATCTTGTGTTTTTGAAAAGGCAAGATATCTATTACAGGATATACAGGAAACCATTCATATTTCCCTGTGACGAGAGCTGGGGCCATTCCATGAAGCTGTTTTTCATATATATATATATATATATATATATAAACAGGTTGAGAATTCACGTATTGGCTTTACAAAGAAATAAAGAAATAAACTGGTAATGCATTTTTGCCAATAAAGAATGAGTTTATCCTACTAAAATTTTCAGCGGCCTCCGCCTTCTCCAGGAGTCTTGACAATGACGGTATCAAGACAAAGCAAAACTATACCTTCTAGCTGCTATAATGAGACTAAGGACAAGTATTTGCTTTGTTTAGATACCGTCATTGTCAAGACTCCTGAAGAGGGCGGAGGCCGCTGAAAATTTGAGTCGAATAAACTCATTCTTTTTGGCAAAAATGCATTACCAGTTTATTTCTTCATTATACATACATATATAATTTATAAATATATATATATATATATATATATATATATATATATATATATATATATATTTGGACAAACTGTTATAAGCTACTGAAGTCCTTACATCTGATTGGCTGAGAGCAGGTTTGTCAGAAAAAAAATATCCGACAAAACCCTTCATGAAATGCCCCCTTGTATACTGATGATATTTCAGAGAACTTGCCTGGCACTATGCACAAGATAAGAGGCACCCGCGATTCTTTGTTTCGTGCGTGTGTGATCATGCTGTTTATACAATTTACACCAATTCACATTATTTTCTTGTTTTGTTGTCTTACAGGATGTACGAGCTGTAACGAAAGAATGACTGTGCGGATTCATGTTCGTAGTATGCGTATATACAATGTTCTAAACATCCTCTATCCCCCCCCCCCCTCTCTTCCAAGACTTTACCAACTGCTCCCCCCCCCCCCACTAAAAAAAAAAAAGAAGAAGAAAAGAATCGTGTATTAGATATGTTTCTGCATCAGTTGCGGAACTGTTTATAAGAACTTCTCACATCAATTCCGTGTTCCAGGTCACTCTGTGTTTGTGCATTTCAGTACAGCGAAGAGCTTAATATATAACCACGGAGCTGGCTTCCCACGTCCTTGTTGTTACATTCTGTCTGCAGTGCAGGCATGATGTCTGTGTATGTCCTAATCATCTTCGTGTTTTCATTTCCTCGAAAAATTGTTCATCACAATCAGCCAATTCGGAGTTACCTCAAGTGCGCATAGGTACAAATGACTTTTCTTTATTTCTCAGTTAAATTTACTCGTTTCCATAGCGACAAAATGCATTTAAAAGCATAACTCGACACAACAACTCATGCAAACCATCAGTCATTTTCAAACAATTAAAGAATGAACTTGCGTGTAGATCATTGTGATTAGAATGGTCCATCAATTAACACTTTGGAAAGCATCTATTTTATATTTTGCAGTGAATGTATTAGCGATCTTTCTGTATGATATTGCCAAAAGCCACTTTTTTGCTGTCATGGATCTTTTATCAGGTAGATGTGCTGGAAATCACTATTTATAGGGATAACTGGAATAAACATTACATCACAGATGCTTATCTCAGTGAATCTAAAAAAACAACATACCCTGTTGGTACAAATGACCCTTTTCCTGCTCATGCGCAGAATGGAACAACGAACTGACGCAGCGGCTGTCCCCCCCATTCGCAGCGACAGCGTTTACTTGACAATAGGAAAGAGTCTGTAATTATTCGTAAAGCTATATACTCAGTCAGGAGAGGACCAACCTACCTACTTGATAAAAATAGCAATTATTCGAGGGTTCATCCAGGATAGCCTCTTCAGCGCAACAATTTCTGCATTCTTCCTGGTCAGTATTACTACATCACCCACGTCACCATTTATACATATTGGTCCAAATGATTTAGCGCAAAGAAGTACGGTACGGGCCGTCGGAATCAAACCCAGAAAATTCTTGCTGTGCCATTAACTCCTGAGTCTCATTATAGTATATACTGTTCTTCCATTAATAAACAATGTGCAAGTGCTACACAGGGTATAACCCTGTGTAAGGGATACATTAACACACATATATACCTATATGATTATAACAATTGCATGCATGTCATATACAATATGTACTGTTATGTTTCATGATGTATTGTATATACGTGTATGTGTATACAACAGACACGGACAGACAAACACACACACATACACGCACACACACACAGCAAACATTCAAAAACGAAAGAGGTCATTACAAAGGTTGTCACGAACATATTCTTGGAAACCCGAATGACATCATAATAATGTTGAAACAAAAGTTACTTTCTATACTCAGTCACGTACAATGATATTTTGTAATACAACTTTACTGAGGGAAAGTCTGTGTGTGAATGTGTGTGTGTGTGTGTGTGTGTGTGTGTGTGCTTGTGTTTGCGTGCATTTGCATATAATACATACAATAACGGTGTTCGATTCGGAATCCTTGCCCATTTTGGCTTGTTATGGTCTTCCGCGTTTGTATCATTATCACAATTAATATTGGGGATTCCCCGGGGAGTGGGCGTTTAAAATAGACCTTACCATGTTAGCACGCCAAAGTCTCATCCTCCTAGACGGTTCGATGGTTTCATTTTCAACAAGTTTAGCGTTTGACTTCCTTTGCTCTCATGGTAATACCAGACTCGAGTATCCGCATGTTTACATCCATTCCATTTCGTGGTTCGTGGTCATTGTTTTGGCGTACCTCGATGTTATGAAGAGTATTTCAGACGCGGCGTTATCGGTCGACGACCCGCAGTGTAGGAACTCGCTCAAAATACTAATCAACGTGCTTGGTCGTGCTCTTATGCTTGTTGCCATAGCAATGGATCGGTGCCGTTATAGCCAATCAGCAGAGCGTTGTAGCTTGTAATCGAAGACTTTGTCTTTCGGATTTATTCAAACATTCGTCAATGGAGGAACAATCAATTTGTCCCGCAGGCGGAGAGTAAGTGGAAAAAATAATTTTGTTACGATCAGGACAATGATCTCTTTAAACTTGATACAATTTTTCTTCTGGGGGTAAATAAATGCGACATCATAATTATGCGTCAACGATTGGAATGTGCAAACGCTGTCACTTTAATTGGATGTATTATACAGTATATGTATTTTGAAGAGCATTCTTCTAGACGGGATCAACTTAACAATGTGCTCCCTAACTTTGTAATTTGGTCGAGACCATTACAATAACCAACTTAGTGTATGTAAGCTATTTCTGATGATATATCTTCTTCTTTTTTTAACGGTAACTTTATGATTCTTTACCAGTCAAACAGCGTCAGTAAAGGTCTATTGAAAATAACGAGAATGGTGACATTATTCACAGAGGGAGAGAAAAAAACAAACTGTTATGTTCAAGTGACGGAACAGATTATGGAGAGGATGATAAGACAGAGAGAAATACGTAGGTTCTATCAAAAGTGCACATCAGGTACGAAGTTGTCGATATTTAAAATACAGTGTCTGACATCATCTTTATGTCACACTTTGTACTTCATGCTAATGTGACCGACACCGCTAAGCAGTGATATTGGCCACATTAGCATGAACTGCAAATTTGATGAGAAGACGATAATCGTCGCCTCACAGAATAGTCTCCAGTGGGTTTGAAACTAACATGAAAGAGAAAAATCGTGTTTGTTTTTATACCTTACGGTAACCACAATCCGTTCACCCCTTGAGTGGCCCTTTGACGGAGTTAGTGCAATTTTGTAACGTGATGCAAAGATAAAAAACAATTAAACAAGCAGAAAATTTCTGAAGATTCCAGTGTATATAATAGATATTTCTAAGGGGAACTCACAGGAGGCCTTGACCTCTTTGTTTAAGCTGATTTGCATATTGATTGATTAATCGATTGATAACTGTATTGTTGGTAATGGAAATTCTTCGTACATTGAGTATTACAACATGAATATACATAAAATACATTGTTCATTGCAATACACTCGCAAAGACATTAATCACAAAGGCCATCTGGAACTGAATCATAATTATAACATTCAATATCACTGTGGCTGTCACACACCATGACAATGTAATTGACCCGACATTTACAACTAAAACAAAACACGTAACATATATCATTTTCTATACAATTATTATCCAACTTATAATGTCAATATTTATATCCTTGGCTGTATCATCACTACATCATCCACATGTTATATGTATTATGTTAATCAAACACTCGCCTGTTACAGCGACAAATTCAATAATATGCAAAAAACATATACGATTGTGATCAATGCCATTCATGCCATTGCTCTGTGCATACATGTTGGACGCTTGAAATCACAAATAGGCCTATAGGTTTTCTTTTTTTTTCATGGCCGATTAAGACACGATAAAGTGTTTGTTCGCGTAAACACATTATCACATTTATTTCTTTAAATACTCTTTAGAATTCTTGTGTATTTTGATGTTGACATTATTGCTTTTTCATAATGACTTCACTAGTACAAGTGGAGAAATAAAACCAACTGAAACTGAAAGTGATGAAAGAGAAAAATAAAGCTTAGAACTGCCTTTATATTTTTTTCATTGTGATCGTTTTGCTCTAGTTAAGTTCCTTCGGTGGTACGATGATGGGAAGAACTCTTATACTCACAAGACTTCAAGCAACTTATGCTGATGAGATAGCAGTCATTGTCAAAGTGACAGCATTTGGTTCTCCGTCATATTTCACAAGTTATCTTCTTTTATACTTATTCAGATAACTCAGCATCTTTTTCTGCTTGCCAGGTAGACGTTCTAGCCTCTGCCAGTCAGGAAAAAACAAGAGACAGGACCCCGACAATGCCGAAGCCTTCTATGATGTATGATTTTACATTTCACAGGACTCAATTTTCAGATAGCATTAGCTCATTCATTTTTGTTCTGTGCCAGGGGTGTCACAGCGCTTCATCGTCCCCATTCGGTTCTTGATCAGCTGCTGCGATTCTAAGGCTCAGTGAAATTGGGGGGGGGGGGGGGGCGCTGTGGCATGGTGGATAAGATTCCCGAGTCCCAATCGGAGGACCCGAGTTCGATTCCCGACCAGTACTGTCATGTAGGCCCTACTTAGTCTTTGGACGAGATGTTTTACCTACTATGTCCCTCTCGACCCAGGTGTATAAATGGGTACTTGGAAACGCAAGGATAGTTACATTGAATAATAATGGCAGGGCCTCTGGTTGAGCAGTGGCAACACTGAAGAGGGCTACCCTGAATAACTAAGACCTTATTATTATTTTCATTATCATTATCATTATTAGCATTTACACATATCTGCCGCAACAATACTATTTCATCGAATACGCAGCATGAACATTGTATGACTTCAGTCTATTATACCCGCATATGTAATTATCATACAGTATATCTTCTAGCTCCTAATTCATGTGCCGTGTTATGGTTAACGTATATGTAAACAATATAGCGATCGTGGGGGGCGGGGGCGGTGTACTAGCATTGTATTTTCTGCATTCCCTGTGGCAATATGACTGTCAGTTATTCAACATCGCTCAAGCGGAGACGGTAATTACTCAGGTGGAAAGACAGACATGACACACACAAAAATAATTTTATCCGTCAACAACAGACGACATTTTACAATAACCCCGTTCGGTTGAAACACCGCCAAGCTCTCTTTTTATTATGTTCAGAACGCTCAGTTTGGGATAGTAAAAACTGTTATATCCATGTCAAAACTTCGACGGAAGTATGTATGTCATTTTCATAAGTTCTTTTCAAAAATTCTTTGAGTGTCTAAAATCCGACTTTGCCATTCGAATTCTAGTTTCCTCTCTTACTTACTCGAGGAACAATACGAACCGGGGAAATTATACGAACCGGGGAATTTATAGAAGTTACTGTAATGTTTGCCGGGTTTGATTGGTTTGTCTGTTTTGCAAGATAACTGAGAAAACCGTGAACGGATTTGGTTAAAATTGTCAGAGAAAGTTGATGATGACACAAGAAATAGATGATTGAAGTTTAGAAATGATCCAGGTCACCTTCTGGATTCAGGATTTCGTTTTAAGGATTCTTTATCACTGGGAAATAGTGACAGACTCGGCATGTGCATGTAACTCCGCAATTAAACAGCCAGATGACATAATAATCAACGCCGTCTTTCTTTTGAACTATATAACATTATATGATTATGATTACTGGATGATGACCGTTAATGGATTACTGAGTGGGGGAAACCCCGTTAATTTTCATATGGTGGAAATCACAATATAGGTTTAGATGAGCTGCTCAATACGGAGGTCTGCGGTCTCCGGGTATTTGACTTTAATCATTTAGGCGGATTGGGAAAATGATGATGTCGATATTGGAGAAGAATAGGTCCTTCTACCATGGCACCGCATCCCTGCCGTGATTGACTGATTGATTGATTGATTGATTGATTGATTGATTGGTTGATTGATTGATTGATTGTGTGTGTGTGTGTGTGTGTGTGTGAGTGTGTGTGTGTGTGTTTGTGTGTGTTTGTATGTGTGTGTGTGTGTGAGGGAGAGAGAAAAAAAACAAAAAAGAGAGAGGGGGAGGGAGTGGGTGTGTGTGTGTGTGTGTTTTTTTTTTTCGCTTGATATGGAAACCAGGCTTCTCGGCAAAACATAATCAAGGTCAGAGTTATTCATCAAGAATTAATATACATGCAATTCTTATATAGAGACCTGACGACCTCCAGTATACAGCCTCCCTGTTCAATAGTGCGCAGATTGAGCGTGACTGAATAAATATCATACAAAATTAATTGCTAGCACTTCCTGCGTATTGTTGTCACACATGAGAAAATCTGCTATAAATGTTCAGGTTAACCTATTACAGCTGGTGCAAACTCAAACAAACATGATTATTGGAAGACACTTCATTTCATCTCGATATCGCCTGAGAAGAGCGCTTGTTTTCACGTCAAACGAGGAGATCGGTTTCCATACCTTGCAATAAACTACAGAGATGAAGTTACAATGTCTTGGTCTCCAGTAT